>JAQIWI010000524.1:0-29104 GCA_034698825.1 Deuterosminthurus bicinctus | reverse complement strand
CCCTCCGGTTTGCTTGGACCTCATTTCCAGCGTCCGTCCAGTCTCCACGGGCTCAAACACAAGCTTCATCATCACCACGCAACGAACAAAAGTATTCATTCTCCCAACCGTCGTAAATCTGTAGGACACATTCCACTGAGTCCCCTCGCAAGAACTCCTTCGCCTTCCCCGATCTCTTCGTCACCAACCCGATCCCCAAGTCCCTTAGCCATATTAACCACAGGTGCTCAGGCTTGTCCAACAGGGGTCATATTTAACAGTTCCTCATTGTCTCCAGGCTCTGTGAGTGCAAAGAAACCGTTCAGTCGGGCGAAAAATTCAGAACCTGGATCGCCGCTTCTACGTAGAGCACTCTCCCCAGACCGTCATCACCCTCGTAATACGGAGGCGAAAGCAATATCTCCATTGTGCAATCCTGCGCCGAAAGTTACCATTTCCTCACCGCCAAAAGTAACTATAACAGCTCAGAGTAGCTCTTCACCCAGCACGTTGGTGAAGGTCATAACCACTTCCACATCTCCTGCTGTATTGGCAAAAGGGGATAGTAGTGGGGATTCCCCAGCAGGGCCTAGCAGTGACCTCGTTCTCAGAAGAAGTCGACGGGATAAATCATATGAAGCACCCTCAGTAGTGGTTGAGGGTAACCGTTCAGTACAATCGGGTGTTTCCGTTTGCGTCTCAGCACCGGAGACTACCCATCCACCACCATCATCAACTGGTCTTTCATCCGTAACAATGGTTCTCCCTCGCATCGCAGAAGAAAAAGATTCACCGAAATAGCACTACTTGTCCACGTTTGAACTGTGGACAAGTACCCCTCTGTACTGTAAATTATAATCACCGCCACTTTGCAATAACACTTCTCAGCTCCCGATCAGTGGCGTGAGAGATAAGTAGCAGAGATCATTATGTTTGCATTTACGTGAACGTTGTAACTCAGTACTCCATAAGAAAACTTGTTCTCTGTCCGCTGTTGATCTTTTCCTGTATTCAATCATTCTGATGACCGTAGTAGCGGCTTCACTGATTTGTTGTCGTTTCATATTCACCAAAATAAAAAACATTAACTATTCACCTGAGCCATAAAATGTATGTAGGAGGAAGAAGTTCTGCAGTTTATAAATACAATTGTATAAAGTTATAAGCGCCGGATTGTTTTACGGTATACTGCTCGCCTCTTGTTTTCAAAATGATTTTGCATGGTTATTTAAGTATACCGTGAGAGTGAAGGTTTTATTCCCCTTACATCAGTTGTAGTGCGAAAATTTATATGATTCTGTTTTATTATTCAAGACTTTATTCTTTTACACTATTTTCGTAGCCCAATAGCTATTAATGATACAGAAGAAATATATATATATTTGTGTTACGTAATTATTATTCTACTTTAGTATCTCTTATTGTTATGTTGCCACGATGAACTTGTTGTATAAGTGTAATTATTTGTCAAATTATCATTTCCGCTGCGTGTAGTAACGAGTATCATATACTGCTACGGTTTCATTTTATTAGTACCGAGAATTTGATTGCCGCCGCTACTCATGATAATTGCTACCGTAGAAATTATTGATTGTGATGTTCAGACTTGAAGTGATTTAGGATTATTATAGGCGTGTTGCAATGTCAGGTGGAAGAAATGACGATGAATCTTAACAAGGATAATGTGGAAAAGGGTAAATTCTCACGCTCTCCCCATCCTACTCATGTCCTCTCATGTGTAATGTCACTTTTCATTTCGCCCTACCGTCTTCTCCTAGTATCCATAAAATTGTACCATTACATTATCATCTTTACCTTTAAGCCCACAGGAAGGAATGAGTTGTTTTCAATCAATCCGAGCTTGTGAAGCATCTGTTTTCTTCACAGGTTGCTACTATTTATGATTGTTGGTAAATAACGCATCCTTTGGTACGTTGAGTCTTTAGCGCTCCTCGAATTAATATGATCACATAATGTTGCTGTTCACTCATAAAAGCAATTGTTCCCAACAAAACTAGCATCATGATAACACATCTCCACAACAACTTGTAAGCCTTATGTTACTCATTGAGACATTGAGAAGTGTTTTGTTTTTTTTGTAGTAATTTCTCAAAAAATTATTATCATCTCCAAATTGTGTAATTACCTAGTCTCTCGTAGACGTAGTTCATGTACAACCTGTTCTCTCATTGTTCAGACATTATTGTCATCAAGATTCATTTGAAACCTGATTAAACCATTTAATGGCCAATCTTGAAGTACAGCTCGTGTTTTTCTCTACTTATTTATATAGCTGCATTTGCTCCATGACAATTTTCCTGTGCCGGTGAAAGCTCACCCGGCCGCCCAGAGTTTCTCTGAACTCTTACTTTACAGTTTGCTTACCTCATTTCTGAGGCAATGGTTTAACTTAATTATATCATGTCCTATTTTTCCGAGAAATCAGTGATGGACAAGGTCAGTTCAGTAGACAAATGACTCATTGGAAATGGAAGATTGCATTGTATGCACATTGCTTAAAGGGAGAAGAGGGTGAAAGCAAGACCACCCAACCATCAAGTCGTATTGAACACAAAACTTTGAACCACACGAGAGCATTCCTTCCTCGAGAGAAGCACTGAGCAAACTGTTGTGTTTACTTACATTGTAGTACATTCAATCCTGAATGACAGGCAGCACTGAAAAAGGCCTTTTGTAAAAAACAGAATAGATTTCATACTTTTTGTGCTGCTCATATAGAGATAATAAGATTAAATTTGTAAGATTGTGTGCTGCCAAAAATCCACAAGAACACTGTTCAAAAATGTCTTGAGATCATCTTGTTTTTAAGACATATTATCTTCAACTCAGCCTTATCTTGAAATTAAAGGGAGAGAATTCCTCCTAGTATTGATAATAATATTATGATGACATTATGCCAAACTGTCTGGAAAAATGTCAAGAGTTTATTTTTTGAATTATAAAAATGAGTTGATCTATTAGAAAATAAAGTGAAGCGAATCATGGGGCTTCAGTCCCAAGTGTGGATTGTTATAGCGTTGCTGTTTTCGTCTGGTGTAGTATCACCACAAACAGATTCTGGATATGAAGTAGAAGAAACGACGGTAACTACTCAAATACCTCGTGTCACTTCCAAACCGGCAGTACTAGGTACGTCTGGCTATTGACAATGTCATTTGAAAAAGCTGTGAGAAATGTAATAATTATTGCTCCATGATTATATTTTTTTAGAAGATGAGCGGCTCATTGCAGTCTTACCTCATAATACGACGGTTGTGGTAGGAAACAAAGCTGTTCTAAACTGCACAGGGTCCGGTTCATTGTCATGGTTGTACAAGCCCGGCAAAGAAGTGACACCGAATGACAGAATCGAAATCCTATCTGAAGGTCCTTTGGTCTTTCACTCAGTTCGGAAGGAGGATGAAGGCTTTTATCAATGTTCTGTAAAATCGAATTCAAATGAAGTCAAGACGCACAACACTCATTGGGCTTACTTGAGAGTCTTAGGTAATTTAGAATTCGAGTTGTTAATATTCCCAAGAGCTGCTGTCATCGTTATGAAAATGACGCTGGTTTGTTCTCGTTCGTAGTTCCGACAGCTATTTATAGGTACCTAGATAATAGTGTGTCGCCATGGGGACGTCACTTCGATGCTGAATGCTTTGCTGAAGGAGATCCAATACCATCTATAAGGTGGCTGGTAGATGGAAGCGAGGTTATACAAGTATTTATATTTATGATTAATTTATTGATGTGGTCAAGAAGGATGAATTTTTAGCTTAGTCTTCGTTTTCGCATTAGGTCGGAAGGGAAACTAGTGGGGCCATCGTTCAAATGGTAAATCCGAGAATAGGTTTTAAACGGACGATTCGGAGTTTTGATGATACTAACTATATGCATGTTATAGGAAACTCCGAGTGAGAACAGACGAGGCTTTATTCCCTTGGTGAAGTCCACACTGCGAATTACCAACGTAACTGCATCGGTTGTTGTGACTTGTGAGGCTCACAATTTCATGGCTGATGGGAAAGTTGCGTACAACAGGACATTCAGATTGTTAGTGACAAACATTCCCAGTGGTAAGATTTACGAAGTGCACAATTTATCTTTAATGCTGTAGTTGTAAGTACATATTATTACAACAAAAAACATTGATGTAGGTCCGAGTAGTCATGAAGATGAGCCACAATTCCGGGAGCCTCCGTCTGGATCTTGTGCCTATTATAACGGAAAAGTCTGCAAAAACTACGTCCATCGTCAGTTTTGGATCAATGAAACGGCTGGAAACGCAGGAGGACTAATCAATGAACAAATTACACATGGAATCATGACAGAAATGATCAGTGGATTTCTCGAACCGTGTCGCACTGCCGCACAGGTTCGTTAGTAACTCCTTTGAGAGTATCTGAATTATATAAGTATCTGACATAGTGCTACGTATATTTTGTTTTAGAAACTTTTGTGTGCGTATGCCTTTCCCAAGTGCTTATTAAAGCATGGTTGGAATCCAGTTGGGCTACCCTTGTGTTATGAAGACTGCATTGCTGCGAAACTTCTATTTTGCTTCCGGGAATGGGCTCTCATTGAAGATAACAAACAACGAGGCATTCACCTTAAAAGTCGAGGCCACTTTCAGCTCCCCGATTGTGAATCCCTACCAAGGATAAATGATACTTCTTCACCCTGTACTCCAGCAAAATTGACAGAGATGATACCTGAAGAAATTACATGTAAGGCTAAGGCTATTTTTGCAAAGCAGGAGTATGATTTTGTTCTACAATGTATACTTATACCGTACCGAGGAATTGAGTGTTTTCGAGGCACACACTGAATTTTATTCTTTGAAAAACAGATGACTGTCAGAAAGGCCGAGGTCGATTCTATCAAGGTCCAATCAATGTTACCAAGACAGGGCTTGCATGTCAACGGTGGGATCAGCAAGAACCACATTCTCATAACAGTCCACCGTTCGTCTTCCCAGAAGTTCAAAACTCGGAAAATTATTGCCGAAATGCAGGAGGTGAAGAGCCATTTCCGTGGTGTTACACAATGGATGCTGAGGTACGCTGGCAGCACTGTGCAATTCCATTGTGCGGTAAGGACTTTTACCACAGTATGCTTTACTTCCAATTGAAAAAGCCATGATCTCATTCTTCTGGTCATATTCGATTTAGAAAACGAGACACTTCCTGTTGAAGAAGAAATTATCAAAGTTACAGAAGGCAGCGTCACAGAATTCTCAGTTTGGGACATACAACAGTTGATTGCGTCCAAGGACTTTCTGATGCTTTGTGGATTGGCTCTCATTATTTTTCTTACTGTGTCGATAATTTTAATTGTGTGCCTCATCTCGTACAGAAACAAATCACGTGCGAATGGATATAGCAGGGCAGCTACTCAGGTAATGATAAAAAAAAAGTCATCTTCGGAGAGGCTGTATAGTGACGGAAAGTAATCTTCGCGATGAATGTAGGATGTAGGCATAGATCTGGATAAGCTTGGAGACAATGCCGACTATCACCAGCACGAAATCGGACTGAACCCTAAGCTTGAAAGCCTAGAATTTCCCCGAAATGATATTATATATATTCGAGACTTGGGTCAGGGTGCATTTGGGCGTGTGTTTCAGGTAAGTAGCAGAAATGCAAAATGGATAATATCTGGTAATTAATTTTGTTGTTATATTCATTAGGCTAAAGCACCAGGGCTTCTGAAAGGTGAAGAATTCACCATAGTCGCAGTGAAAATGCTCAAAGAAGAGGCAACTGATGATCTTCAGGCTGACTTCGAGCGTGAAGCGTGCTTACTATCCGAGTTCGATCACCCCAACATTGTGAAGCTATTGGGGGTTTGTGCCATTGGTAAACCTATGTGTCTACTATTGGAGTTCATGGGACTAAGCGATCTGAATGAGTTCTTACGCTCATGTGCCCCCTCGAATTATAAAACAAACACGCTCAGCTCCAATGGTGACGTCTGGCGTGATATCCGACTCACCCATATCGAAATGCTGCACATCTCAATGCAAGTTGCTGCTGGTATGGTCTATCTATCAGACAGAAAGTTTGTTCACCGTGACCTGGCAACTAGAAACTGCCTGGTGAACGAAAATTTGATTGTCAAGATAGCCGATTTTGGTCTTTCACAAAATATTTACTTGCAGGTAAGATATTCTGTATGCATAAACAGCTATTTATTTATAATTTGTTTATTGTTAATGTTGCAACCTACAAGCCTGATTTCTTGGTCTCATAATTTTAGGATTATTACAAAGGCCAGGAAGACGATGCGATTCCAGTGCGGTGGATGCCTCTGGAAAGTATTTTGTATAACAGATACACTATAGAATCTGATATTTGGGCGTATGGTGTGTGTCTGTGGGAAATATTTGCCTTCGCCCTCCAACCCTACTATGGAATGACTCATGAAGAAGTCGTCAACTACATCAAAGAAGGGAATATTTTACAACCACCAGATGGATGCCCAATACGAGTGTACGAAGTGATGCGAGCTTGTTTTCATCAAAATCCAGCAATGCGCCCACCTTTCAGAAGAATTCACATGTTGCTTGAAGAAATCCAAAATGACATGGAGCGTCATCATGGGACCTGCTCCAGTAGAACATCGTCGAACCGTCCTGGGTATTGATAAACCGCCTGTACAAATTATGCGTCCTTTCAGCCAGCACTAGGTCGGTTGATTATTGCATATCATATGTATGTATGAATTGTCATTGTAATAGAGTGCAAGTTTAGCTGAACATTTTTTACGACAGCGTGATTTGGACGCGCTCTGTCAGTTGTTTTCTAGTATTTTCCAAATGTAAGAATTTATGCTTTGCTTCAAAATCAGTCTATTTTGCTAATTTTTTTTTCATGTATCCTATCCTGGAGAGGATATCTCAAGTTTTCGCTAGTCGAGACGAGGTAAGACTGTACGAATCACGAAAGTTGTATTTATAAGTCTGTAGTTTTTGTGTCTTAGACGAGTATCATTGACTGCAATCCCTAAGAGGGTAGAAACAAAATACACTCTGAGATGTCAATATGTATTGCTTCCATGACAGAATTCAAATTCTAGTGCTTTTGCAGGTAGATTTAGTATGGTAAATAAACGGAAGCCTTTTGAAAGAGGTCAAAGTTACTTTACTCATTTCAGCCTTTGTTCAGTTAGAAGAAATGACACCACAAGAAAATCCATGTGAATGACAGGAATCGTCATCGTCTGACGACGTAAGGTGCTCACGAAAACCCCTGCGAAATTTCAAGTGTAGTACGTATATAAACTCTTCCAACTCCAGCACGTAACACCAGGAGCTGAATTTATAGTTCCGAGACACACAGGAGAGTTTTATTCACACTCCCATATCTTCAGTCGTGGTGGGTCAAAATCATCGACATCATCATGACCGTCTTGAAATGAAGAGTTGGCATGGTGAGGGGGATGAAACAGCATGAAAATACAAAGAGCGAAATAAACCATAGGAAGTGATGCATAAAGGCTACACGGTAGAATAAAACTAGATATCAATGCCCTTTTTGGTTGTAGGAGTGTGCAGATACTAACTAGGAGTAGTGTGGTTCATCTTTGTTGGTCGTTCGTGTATCTCCAATATTTTAGGGGTCCGTAAGGGTAGCACATTAGTTTCGGCTTAAGCCATTACCCAGTATGTTGCTTTTTGCCTACACGGGAAGAGAGAGGAAAAAAGTAGTTTTACGTCAAGGTGCGTGAGCATGAAGCGTTCAAGAATTTGAAAGGGAAATCTCAAGGCAAAATAGTATGGACAGGAGGAAAATGTTGCTGTAAAAATTACAGTGGCTAGTACACTGAGAGACAGTGGGACTACATACTATATACTAAATCAGATCACTTGGCACTCATCATATCATTTTGAGCATGTTATATCATTGCTAAGGTCCAAGTACACTTGATCGCCAGGTAAACTAGCGCAGTATTAAGCACAACTCTTCTCTCTGCCTTTTTCTCTCGTGATGTTGGACGAACTGCAGAGAAGACAGTATCATGAATGCAGGTTTAAAAGGTAGATGACAATAATGGGATGTACTGCTGGTACATTACAGTGTGATTGTGTGATGACGATGAGATGAGCCTTGTCGTACCCTTTCATCTGTATCTTCTGCCTTTCACATCCCTATTTCCTTCTTTCCATCTCACATTTCAACAAGAGATTTGACGCGGTTTGCCCACACGACGACGTCTGACGTCTTCCCTCCTGATAGAGACGACATGGCTCCTTTACTCACAATAATGTTGAAAGCTTCCCTTCATGTACATACTTCTGGCAACAATTATCATGCAGTCAGGATGAAAACTACGCAATCAAATAGCATCTCCTTCGTCTTCCTCCCCCGTTGTGCTTCACTGTACGTCGATATGCGAATGACCATTAGTCAAGTGCAACAAAGTGTGCTACTATGTTGTAGTGTAGCCAAGTGTTTATGCATGCATGACAATGACGACAGTTTTCCACACTATTTTTTGTCATCATTACCTCACAAAGTACAATTATCAATGGTAGAAAACGGTGGCAGGAAAATCATTCCCCACGTTCACACACATCGGCATTTTCTCATCCGCGTCAACATTCGTCGAAAATGCGGCAAGAAAACTACTCACTCATACAGACACAATCAAGTCAGGCCGCAGAAATGACTTTTAAAGTATACCTATAGGGTCACTTATGGCTTTAATAGTGATCGCATATAACATGTAGGCAGTTATTCAACATGTTCCAGTCCAGCACACATACCTCAGCTCCTTCCACTGTCTTCATCATTGTCTCAAATGTACGTATGCATGGATTACTTTCCAGAAGCACTTACCGCAGCTCTTCTCAACACTCCTTTTTGCCCCTGCAACTTTTATTACTATACAAACACTCATATATATATGCTATTATTATATTCTAAGCCAAATGTGCTTCCTGCTGCTAAAGCTTTCTTTGCGTCAGTAGTAATTCTTCTCTGGCAGTAAGTCTCACATGCTCTCATCTTACTGTCCCTGATGATATCTTGCATGGGAGAATTTTGCCAGCCATATTTACATATATACTATCTGCACAAGCCGTCTGAGGCTCACTTAATGTTCATTACATTGAGTGACAACCATAATTTTATCTGAATTTCCAAGTGCTAGAGCAAGAACTCTGTTTTGACTTCTTCCAATTTTCCTCTTCATGAAGAATTCACGTCTAGCTTGCAAATTAACGTTCAATTTACATTCAATGCGCGGCCATAGATTTGACTAGAGATTGAAGTAATAATGATTTTAATGTAACTATTACAGCATCAATTATTGCTATTTTATTGCATTATCAATTCGCTAAGGGGCATATAGCCGATGTGTTAGGAGCACGTGAAAATAACATCGATTGGTACCTGAATGAGTGTAGACGGTAACTGATGGATTCGTGGTCCGACCTCAACGACTACATCCGTATACATTTAACCCACATACTTTTTTCCCATGTGTCAAATCCTATAGGATTTTCTAAAATAGTTCACGGCTCATGAAAATGAACAGAATTATAGTTCATCAGATGTTTCATTTCCGACCACAGCGGTTGTACTTAGACTCTCTACTATATACACAACAGTTGGTGCATTATCAATTACTAGCCTGGGCTATAGGTTGTGCACCTTAATCCATGGATACTACTTTAACATTCAGATGATGGTATGCAATCATAATGTCAGTACAGCTTGCGTTGACGTGCAGAAGGTAATAATAATAGCATCCAAGACCTTACAGGATTTAAGTAAGGATACCTGAAACATGCTGTAGGACATGAAGCTACACTGCTCCGGATGCTGGTGGTTGTATCGACTGACGCTGATGGGATTTTCGCCCTTTGTCTTCGGACTGTAGAATTTCCTGTGCTGTTATCTATGGCACCAGGGAATCCACGATTCTTTTGTGCCATCTGTGAATTCTTCCAGTGCCAAGGATAAGTACAGGTTGATGATTGAAGAAGATTCTTTGATTTCTCCAAGCAAAGAATCAAGTGGTTCCACCCAAATGATCCACCTAGTAGCCATGGTAGTAGTCATCATGTTGCAGTCCATGTGGGTCCAATATAAAAAAGGTCACTTTGTAATGAAGAATCTAGTAAGAAATGCGACCAGTTTAGTGAGCAGGAGTTTAAATATAGCCTTGAGAAAGTAATTGCAAATCCTGCAAGTATGTGGACTTAAATTAGTGCAATTTTTGCCTCGAGGCCATTAACTGGTGTCATTAGAAGCCGACTACATACATAGCATCTCTCGTAGCTTGCTACCTCCCTTCGTCTACGAGAAGCTATCACTCCGTAGAGTTATATTGTCGTGCACCAAATGGTTATTCCTTGACAAGGCATAAGAGTACATTCACAATATTACCAACATGTGCATTTTCCATATACTACGGATCCTTAAGCTTACATGTACCAATGTATTAAGAATAGTGGGCTATTGAGAAAAAGACGCCTTTGTTCAAATTGTTTTCTTACTTAATGTTGCCGTAATAATTACAGGCTTTGTGATTTATTCAAGCTATGAGTACAAAGCCCGGCAGAAGTATGACCTAAGGAAGCGCACACACCTGCACTATTTACTTCATGTCCTGCCTGTCTGAAAGGATAATACTATTGTAGGAGGGCAATAAAATTACGCAGCCTTAGAGTGTCCCGGTACCGCTAAGCTCCTTCTTTTTACGGCACCCGGACAGTAGCAGGGCGGCGTGGTTGAATTATTTATTTATCTATTTACTCATTACAACAGGCTACCCCCAACTGGTCAATGTACGCACGCTACCCAAAACTCGCTCTGTACACACTTTGGTATGCCAGACGAACTGATTTGCTCATAGTGGGTTCGTCAGCATAGTGAATGCGACGAGGGGAGAGAAAATCATTCAAGTAAATGAGAGTAGTCGCGTTTCCCGTCAGCAGTGTATTGGAAAAGCTAATTTAAATTAATAGACCAAAATTACCAATCCTATGAATCATTAAGTTCCCGATGTGTTCCTTCTCACATACTTCCATATTCCTGTCATAGCACAAACTTTCATTAGTATTTTATCACATTAATATCAACTTCCACGACTGACACCGTTTTGTTCAAGAAGTAACCTTTTGCTCGATCGACTATGCCACACTGCACATGTCCTGAGCCTCACTCATTCTCCACCAATGTGCACTATATTTTCCCACCCGCACCAGATTGTGACATATTCCCAGAGCTATCTCCCCGTAAAATCAAGAGTAAGAGTTGTGTCTGACAAGCAATGGCGTGCTCCATGTCATGTGCGCTCCAAACAGGAAAGTCTACTTACACCCCCTCCCTCTTTCCATGATATTCCTCCTGTTTGTAAAGGCTCACGACCATGCACGCACACACATTACTCTCACGCACTCACTTTCGTCTTCTCATCAGGTAAAATGCACCGTAAATGAGCACAAAGTCGTTACTTATTTCCGCTTTTATGGAAAATAGCAATAGAATTTCCACATCTCTTCCTATTTCCGTGTTATAACACGCATTATGAAGCTTGTCAAGGAAATCATCCAACTCATTCTTTGCACTATAGTGATAGCATGGCAGAGAAATCATTTCTCATCATCCTTTTCACGACGGTCTTTTCTAAATTGAAAATATTACTTCCGATAATTCAGCAGTTCCGGTCGCCTGCTAGCCAAGTCTCAGGAAACTCATCTGTTTCTTTTACCAGTTTTTTCTCCATGGGACCCCCTTCAGATATGAGGGCTCCCCGAGGTTGCCAATATCGATCAAAATGGACCTTTATTTAATGGAGTTTTGATTCGCACGTGTAGCATACGATGGACCTTAAAAGGGGTGAAGAGCGTTATCTCTTTGGTTCATATTGAGAAATGCACTCGAGCCAAGCTGTTAGGAGGGCCTGAATGTGTATTTGTTCGCTGTGTGTGTGTGTATGTGTGTGAATAACTATGTGTACTCAGGGCAAACAGTGATTTAAAAACCATGAATCGATGGGTGCTGTTAAGAAACAAAATGCCTTAATTTCTACTACTAGGTAGTAATTGTAGTACAAATCTTGTTGTTAGCATACTACAATCTCGAGCGTAATCCTTCCACAAATCCTCATTTAATGGCCGTAAATCTCACGTTATTTGTCTAGAAAATCAACCTTAAATACATTATTCAGTGAGATTTAGGGCTAATTCAGTTGCTAGGCAGCCTATGTGGTACACAAAGTCTAGAATTTTGCGTGGCTCTGGCGTCCATGCACGAATGGATCTGACTTTCACCAATAACTTTAATATACACCAGCAGCTAAAGCACTACCATTGAGAGTCCATGTTTCTTTCACGTCAAAGTTGAGGAGGTTTTAATGGTCATTGTAATAAGATAGAGAGCTGTAAGACATCAAGTAAAAGCTGATGATTGTGCGTTTGTGACTCGTGATAAGCCCAAATACGTAATAATTTCCAATAAAAAACTGGAGTGTGTACGGCTGATTTCCTCAGGTCACTCATCCCTTCGTCTAAAAGTTCTTACGTCCCCATCTCATTCCCGCATCTCAATGTGATGCATCCAGAGGTTTTAGCCACTAGACGTTACCTCGATTTTCAACGTGAACTGTAGGCGTATAGAAAATAGATTAGAGCTATCCCTATGTTTGAAGAGCCCTTTGCCTCATGAGTCTCGCCTCTAGCCATGTTATTTTTCACTGTTTCCTGCTGAATCTACGGTAACACGGCGTGTTAGAATATTTCGACGCGTTACTTCCACCATTCCACAAGACATGAAGCGGATGAGAAAATTATGTGGCTCGGTCCCCTCGTTCTACACGAAAGGCACTAAAGTAACTTACAGGAATAAAACGACGAGCAGTGCAGTTTTTGTGCCATGTTCTACACCTCACTATACCTGTAGTAAATGTGAACATGAGGCATTTGCAGCTTCATCATTCTGCTCCTCTCCTGGATTCCCTCTCTCCACACAGCCACTCATTGCTTCTCAGACATGTGAAATGATGGAAGCATAAAGTTGCCGTGAGCGTCTTCTTTTTTCTCTCTCTCTCCGTCGTCGTCATCATGATCATCATCATCTTATCCACCCATCCTACTTGGTGCTCCTGTTACAACGTAACTTTGTCAACAACTTCTTCGTCCTTCCTTCTCACTCGTCACACGGATCATGATCGCTCCATTCCTCTTTTATCTACATACCGCCTGCATTCACTTGCTCTCTTACCTAATGAATGACAAACTCATTGTGACAAACTAATTCGCATGTCTGTCATGAAAAGTTGACACAAAATTGCTGACGATGTATTCAAAATGGTACCACTTAATTGGTCACACAACATCCGCTAACATGTCCAGGAATTTATTCCGGGATTTTGTAAAAAATGAACTCCACATTTAAAGTTAAACGCCGGCACGAGATACTTAACTATTCGCATACTTTAACGTACCCTATCGTATTCCTCCTCCCTGCTCATCTGTCCGTCAAACTTTCGAGACTACCTATAATGGTATGGCTTTGAAATGGGACACCATTGATACCGTCAACCACTGTCTGCGCCAAACACAAACGACAGTTCTAATGAAAATGACACCGTAGCTAAAGCAGTTGTTTGTCCAAGAAAAAAGTGCGTACGAAGCATCCTCACTTATCACCACAGATTTATAGCACCTAGTACAGTAAATATGTGACGTTATGACAAAAAGCACAGTGCCGTCTGTTCAAGTTAATGTGATGTTTTAGTGCTCGCGTAAAGCATAAAGCATAGTCAGGCCAGGCTATTCTGGTGGGCTCCTTAGAGACAGCCATTCAGCCGGTCCATATGTGCTTGACCAACTCATTTCAGACACTAATTAGTGTATTAAAGAGAGGATACAAGGAAGGCTAAGATGAAACCCTTTGATGATTCACAAACAATATTCCATGTGCGGCTCTTCCTAGCAATGGAGCGAGAGAGGGCCCAAGGACAGGCTGTGTGATTTCAAGTCTTGGCTACATTATTATGTTGTATATCCTCTCTCCCTGTCTGTATTTCTCTCCCTCTCTAGCACACACACACACAAAATAACAATAATAAGATGTATGACAAACAAGAGTTTTCAGTTCAGAAGGCTACTAAGATGTCCATTGCACATACACACACCGGGAATTGGGAATTACAGCGCACGCTCATTTCATTAAATAAAGCAAGGTAATTTTTTGGCGACGGTCAGCTACCAAAATCCTGAGAGGTAAGGTAAGTGAAGTTAGTAGTTCCCTCCACGTACCAATTTACTCACGCAACTGTACGAAAAAAACAGGAGTTACGCATACTTATTCTATCACATCCAGCTTCTACCCACGACGCTGAAGGGAACTACTTTTGTACATACACACAGAAACCTCATCATCAACAGAGCCAGTGGCTTCTTTGTTTCCGAACAACCACCACAGCTTTCCTGTATATACTCTAAGGAACGGTGTGAGATCTCTGGTGAGGCGGTAAAAACGTTCTCTAACGTATCCACATGCATACACAGAGACAGCACAGAGCAACATGCATTTGAACGATGAGAGGGATGAGAGCAAGAGCGACGCTAATTGAGCTGAATTTATAATTCATTCCTTCTACAATGTTTCAATTTTTTTCTCGATGCATAAGAAAAAAATTAATCACCCAGTTAAGGTGTCGGAAGCTTGTCGGCATTAACCACTTTTACCAGCATCCACTGTATCTTATTTCAGCCTCATAATTACACTGTATCGATTTCGAGTAATCTCATAGCCCTTTTCACCTGAAGAGACCAAGCTGACTTTCCTCAGATGAGGTGTAATGTAACATGATCATGTCATTTCTCCCATTTATTCATACCACAAAGATTCGTTTAAACTTGTCAATGAAATTGCTCGGCGTGAGTTTTAAAAGCGAATTAGATCATTACGCTGCTTGTCCTTATCAAGCCTCATCCCCCAAAGTTCTTAGCGTACAATCACTCGACTTCCTATGATGACATGTTTCTGGAGCTGCGAATGATTTTGTCATTTAGTTTCCTGCATTAGTATGTGAATGCTGTTCAGAGATAGTCCTGTCCTTGTCCTTATGCTGAGAGTTGCTGTGATGAAGAAGCCAGTGAGTTTCCTGGGAAGAAGCAACATCCCCAACACAACAATGACTCCACAGCAAACTCACTGAGGGTGTGTAATTCAGCTGAAGATGAATGAAAAACTATACACGAAATGTCAAAGCTACGGGAGAGAGAGAGAGGAAAGCTCGTCAGGGTTAATCCTTTTGTGCTTGTGTGAGTGTTTTAACGCCTTCACTCTTGTACCCGTCAGAGCGTGACCAAGACTTTCCAAATGACGTTCCCTCCACCCCCAAATACATTCGAATCGCTGTCTGCTGTCAGTATATGAACAACGTCCTCCTAGTACATGCCATCCAATGCGTCTTTTCATCATCCTCCGTGTGTGCAAGTTTACGTAATCAGGACACATGGACTGCAAAGCGTCGACGCTAATTCATTTTTTTATGATGAAACAGCAGTGGGACGGATTCCTCCTTAACATACCATGTGTGTGTGTGTGTGTGTGCGTGTGTTTGTGTGTGAACAAAATTAACGACTCATCTCTTCATGATGATGACATTTGCAGGGGGAGTGAAGAACATCCAATGTGTGTACAAAGACGAAACATGTGAGAAAGAGGCCGGAAAATTCCAAAACGACATCAATGCTCTTCTTCTTATCCAGCTCTTGTGTGTATATTCTTTGTTTTGAAATGAGTGGATTGGATGAAAGCAAAATGTTCGCTTCGTACGGCACGAGAGAACCACGGGCCCTTCATATATACACCCGTGAATTCTTCAAGTGCCATTCGGAGAAAACAAATAAGTCTTCTTTTCTTCCTCAAGCTGACATCGATTTAGCAGGGCTTCTCCGATTGCTGGATCTTCAGTCTAGGTGGAAAGCGCGAGGGACCAATCGGAGACGCAATGTAGTATCCACGGCAGCAAATAAAATATTTTGTAAATCTTTGGGTATTACAGACAAACTCAAGTGCTAGCGTAGTGGTAGTAACGACCTAGATGCGAGACGAAAATTAGAATAAGAATGATTCAATGGATGTGGATGATTTCTATTTTCTATTAAGCTCCCAGATTTTCCCACCATCCACTATAGAATCAACCGCGAGCACAAAAAGACGCAATTTATTCAGTGAACCGACCAGGAGAAATGGTCATGTGGGAGTAGGTGATGATGGTTGTAGGACTGTTAATGTAACATCTGATAGGTAGAAATTAGTGCTGATAACTCTGGGTTAGACTGCTGAACTAAATAAAATTATTTATTTATATGGAAATGGATTGAATGATTATTCGGACAGGGGGAACTGATGTAGGTAACTAATATAGAGCGGCCTACCTTGGTTTGACATTGCCAACTCAAATACAAACGATACTCTCCGCACTCCGCACACGAATTCCTTACATAACTGTGACGATCTAAACTTCAATTTCCGTTAGTCTCCGTCTGTACAATTCACTCACTAAATCTAGCAGCCATTGGATGTGGAAATTAGAATTGCAGCAGAGCGTACGAAAAATAAAGTCAGTCTTGTACAGGGACTTAGTGCTGATGCTGAACTCTGAGCATCACAGAATGAGATCATTTTCCCTGCTTGACCTGGAGTCACTGAAATGAGTGATGAGACAGAGAGGTACCACAATGACTTTTCATGAGGCATCAATACTGCCAACATTGTAAGCAACGTCAGTGGTTTCTTTGTGCTCATTGTCATACGATAATAATTTTTATCGACTGATTGATAATTAAGTGAACAACTATGCACATTGCGATAAAACTCTGATAGGCTCTTCGTTAAGTGAAGGCTCGTGACTAATGCACTTGAGAACATCTCTAATCTCACGTGCATAAACCTGTGCTATTCAAGATGAACTGGAAGCTGACAGATTCCAGTCCAGTGTTTTGTTGTAGACTTTAGAACGAAAGAGTAATCTTTTAGCTATTATCATTAGAACAGACGCCATGCCGTGAGAAACGGGATCTTTACAGGTATTCCATTATGCAATAATGATTTCTGATGACCAACAGCAGGGAGAAAGACAACATGTTGGACATACCTATCAGGGTGCACAATCCCAACAAAATAAACAGCACAGATGGCTACGTACATTTGAAGAGGAGAACTCCAAAAGTATATCTGCTTCTTTGTATTGACTTATGGTCTGTTAGAAGACGAATACACGGAAAAGCTACAGGAGCGTTTCCCACGACAATGAAGTAAAAAAAACTTGCCTCCAGACAATTGAGCGGCCGGCCCTGAAAATCACTTTGCCAGCTTCCTCTCTTTTTGTATCCCTCACAGAATCAAATGCCTGACACTTTTTACGCCGCCCTTAAAGTAGCTCCTCATGCTACTCTCATCATCTCAAATCTTTTTCGATCCCTCTGTCCCTCTATTTTCCGAGTGGAAAAGGAACAAATTTTTAGCAAAATGGTTCTCCTTCACAAGTGAGTTTGCTTTAAAACTTCCTCACTCACACACATATCTTCGCCACCCTTTCTCAGTCGCCTTTTTACAACATTTCTCGTTATACAAGATAAAATCGTAGGCGAAGTCGAGTCGTGCGTAAAACAATACAATGGGATGATTCTTGGAAAGAACGACTTGACTTAAAACTGCTGTTCTTGGTCGTCGTCGTCGTCGTCACAAAATTAAAATTCCCTTACTTTGAACTCTACACAATTACTCCTACATGTTGTGCACTTACAGTTCTACTGAATCAGCTGCTGGAACAGTTGTCTGTAGCAACGTTTGTTTCAATGTGCGAGCCGATTTAGAAAATTAGAATAGAACATTATTGTGTCAGTTTGTTAGCATGTAGGTAGAGTAACAAGGGAGGAGAAATCAAAGCATTTCCATGGATCGTAAAGCTATATGTGTGGAGTAATCTGATCCTTACAAATCATTAAAGTTCATTTGAATGGTGTATGAGGCAAAATTTCCCCACCATTGTATTCCATAATGGAATCACGTGACAATGACTTGGTCTGAAAATGAACTTTATTTTCACACACGCATACAAACATGCATACATCGTTTGTAATACAGCCACAGAAATATGCATACTACATCCTACCTCCTCTCACACAGAGGGGTAAGGTAGGTTGAGCAAAAATTGAAAATCAACTCGGACTAGCACGCACTAGAGAGCCCGATAAGAATGTTTTACGACTAGCTAGTCCAACTTTATACAGTGAGCAGGTCGTAATAATGTATAGTGGCCTGAATTAATGCAGCACAGGTCTGTGTGTCTGAACCCCTGCTGTTGTTGCCGGTGGATGGAACGGATGGACAACGGCCGGAAGTGCAGATGTTATACTGTACTTCCACCAGCATATACACAGAAATGCCTGAGGGCAAGCTATCCCTTATCTTATATAGTTATTCAATCAAATTAGCTCGCTATTATGCTGCAACTGCAATGAATGGTATTACCAGCAGCGCTCTTATTTCTGCTGGGATATTTCCACTCCTGCACTGTAATCCTCCACATCCCAATGTGCAACAGCTACTGGATTTCATCCACACACATAATACCCATATGAATCTTGGAAGCTTGAATGCCAGAGACAGACAAAACAAGTGCTATAATGGAAGCGATCGGAGTCATTCAAAGGACAAACTAGACTGCAATGGTATGCTGCTCAACACCAGAACAGAAGAAATTGAAGCAGATGAGATCCTGACTCAGCAATCTAAAGTAGCAGCTCTCTGCCATGAGTCTTATTTAGTTTTTTGAAAATTTACCGTGATTTCCAGCTTCATGTTCATTTGCTCATGTCACGATAATATAGTTAGTGTGATGCTGAAAATCCTCAAAGATCGCGTCATTTTCTCTCAAGACTCCAACAACTAGCACATCATCATCTTCATCTTCTCATACTATATTACTCTGCCTCAACTCCTTCATCATCCTCTTGCTCCTCTTCAATAATATTATGATCGTGAGCGTACACACAACTGCAGTTGCTGAGGTTCTTCAAGGCTTACGATGTTCTGTTTACGTATTCGTTGCCGAAAACCACGCGACGTTGCGGAACAGAAGTCCACCTGATTCTCGTGATAATTATGCAGCAAAAGAGTCCTCCACACATAGTGAATTTCCTATCTGGCAGTCCATCATCTCGTCATCCCTCTTGTTCAAATGAATCAGGCTCCCTCGTATTCCCTTTCTCTCGCTATCTCTGTCGTTTTCACTAGATACCTGTGTATATAATCAAACAAAGAAACTCGGATAAAGCCGCACTATACATATCCGGAACTATAAAATTTTTCTGGTTACTCTATCATTCGGTGTGAAAAAAATCCACCGGCTACGTTGTGAATATCCTATGCATATAAACGCACTCAGCAACAAAGGTAAATTAGCTAAATAGACAGAGAGAGAGAGAGCGAGAGAGAGAGGGAGAAAGAGTAATAAATGGAGTTGAAATTGAACAGGATGACGAGTTCCGTGTAGGGTTTTCACCCTTTAAAAACGTCCTCTCAAGTAACTAAACTTTAAGATAGGCTGTTGTACAGGTAAGTCCATTGCATTACGAACAAACATGCCTGATAGCTAACCACGAAGGAAGTGAGGCCGGGCACTGTGAGGTTGTGTTAGGAAAAATGACGTGAATGCTCCAGCTACTTTTGTGTGCTGGGGCATTGAGTGTGCATTTGAGCACGTTGAGTACTATGTGTGGAAATCAGTGGAGAGTGGCAAAAACATGTAATAACAGAAGCTATAAGATGCGTACAATGATAAATCTCTAATGCTATATCCATCAAAATTTACCCACCTTATATTCAAATGTACTTCCAACTCAACAACAACTAAAAGGTTCTGTCTTCCACGAAAATGCACTCAAGCTTTTTACCAATACTCCCCCCCCCCCCGCGCGTACACACATACACAGTAACAAAGAACCAGACTGAAGCCTAACTAGCTGTAGCCTTGTTAGGAAGGCACATATATGCTACGATATGGAAATGCATTGCTTCCGATCGGTTCAATGACAATTTAGTGTGCAGTTACCATCACACCTGCAGCCACAACCGTAAATACATTTTTACATGTTATATGTATGACTTTATGTATGGAGATATATCAATTGGTATGCGGGAGGGCTATTGAATGACTTCCCATGTGTTCGTGTAGACGACGCGATGTGAGAGAGAAAAAGGAAAATACCATCATCATTAGCATGACAAGTGAGCATGGACGGCTTTTCAGTCCAACAAAATTCAAATCTAATAATAATTATTGTTATTTCATTACACAAGTTAACTTAAGAGGCAGTTAAAGTAGCTGAGGTAGTGGCAGAGAAGCCCTCGAGTACATTTGTGCAGTTGTTTTTACTAGTGACACAGCACACTTCATAATTGCTGTTGGCCGTATATACTACTCGTAATGCATTGTTGCTCACTTCAAAGCATCTAGTTCAATCTATAAAACCACCTCGAATGCACCTCGTCTTCGTTTCCCGCTAGGTCCCCCATCCTATTGTATTCTCTTCGGATGTGCCTCCAAATTACTCCTACACTATCACTAGAAGGCGAAAATTATTTCCCCTCACATATTCAGTCAACTGGATTAACATTCAGCGAGAGAGCAGGATGAAGGAAAAGAGACAAGGAGAATCTACTTTGATAATAGATGAAAATGACAGTAACGGCCGCAGTAATGATGGCCTTCAAATGCGGTACCTGAGACAAAAAAACTTACGTACTTTACCACAAACTCAAGTGAGGAACGATTTCCAGCCAACCAAATGATAATCCATCCTGATACACATTCTAGCCAGAATGAATGAGAAGACAATAAGTCCTGTACTACTACGTTGCCATGGTCATCATCAACTGAGGTATCGTAGTAACTCATGTGGATGTACACCCGTGTCATCATCATTAGCATGGGAGATAATTAAAGTCCAGTTTGTAAACTATACTTTGAAACCCAGTGGCTATGGGTAAGGACACAAATCCCTCTCTCCTCCTTTCCTTCAGGAGCAATAACAAACTATTAAGCGTTAATCCTTCTTCTGCCTCTTCTACTCTGCTTCAACCTGAACATCTATCTCATCTATCTGTATACGCATTACATGCGTGTATCACACATCTGAATAAACCTGGCACGTCCAGGTGGCAAGTATTGTAACATGTTATTCAACAAGGCACAGCTAGGGGAGAGTAATCATCACGTTCAATTAGATACCTGCCTTCCTCGTCCTGTCGCCAGCAAATTGCTCCGTTTCTTTGGCTCTGTATGGTAAACCAGAAGGCAACCACATCAGAAAACTATATTCTTCATGGGCAGTGATGCGTCAGTATGGAACCATTGAGAAGGAGCACGTATGTTTTTAGTAAGCAACTTGAGAAAATACTTCGTGTCCCACACGTTGAAATCATCATGTGATGATGACACAGGGTCGGACGGAGGCTGATACAAACGGCACACATTAATATACACTTTTGTCTGCCTTTCAACCACATGCATGCCTCTCACATGCCAGCGAGCACCTTATATATATCTCTTGTCTTCTTGTAAGTACGTGTTCCTAGACAGCAGGAATTGATTATTTCATTGAGATTGAGATAATCACGTCGTCGTTACTTCTATCCCAACGTCCCTGCTCCCGGTACGAGCTGTCCCATCGCAATTCCGAAAATCCAATATTCCCTGTATACTCATGTAGACACAAGCACACACGTGTCTGTGTCAAGTTAACCCGGAGAGCACAAAGTAGACAAACCGAGCTACTGCTCCAGCTGCCGCAAAATAGTTGTCTTCGTCAGCTCCAGCACACACACAAGTGTGTAGTAACGCTCCTGATGACGGGACAACTTGGTGTAAGTGTGTGGAGGAGGACGAGGACGATGACTGGCTATACCCCTCCTGGCAGAGAGGAACGAGAAACACCAATTACCTCAACGACGACCAAGAGCAATGTGGCTGAGGATTTATTAAGGTTCTCGGTATAAGTAGAAATCCACCTTGTCAGCAACAGAGGCAGATTGCGGTAGCAGACTGTGTCCGCCAGCAGCAGAAGCAGCTCTAGATTCAAGTGTTTCCTCCTGAGCTCTACCAAGTTGATTGTGTGGTACGCGGGGTGGACTGCGAACTATGGAGCTCCACCCCTTAACTTCCTCTCTACCTCCTTCCCCTTCTGTCCTCCAGAGAACCTGCTCACACGCGTATAATACATACGAATGACAGGACCGTCCTGGTCCTCTACTCCACCAATAGCTCCAACCCGGAGTTCTTTACTTTATATTATATTCCTTAACATCACTTTACGAACGCACGCATAAACTACAGAGTAATGCCTTTGCTTCTCATCTACACAGGACATTATCATCATTATCCATCCCATTACACTTGTGTCTTCTTCTCTCACAGTGCAAGCCCGAAAAAAACACAGCCTTCTCACATGTTCCATTATTAACTGAGGCAAAAAGGTTTGAGTCAATATAGAGCAAAGCTAGCATGTACTTCATGCACTGGGTAATCCCTGTAGTTAAGTACACGGCTCGTATTCAATGAACCCACCCTGACAGGTATACATACGTCCATGACAAACCAAATGTGCGACAATTTCCCTTTTGATTTTACATCCCGTAGAAAAGTAGTCAATGAAACACTGTCGTTGTCATCCAAGTGAAAGTCAGCATTGCAGTGTTGGAGAATTCTTGGGTATTTCAAATTTGTTTCCAATTTTTGAAAGTACTTCGGAACGTTAGGGATTTCAGGTTCCAGGCTTTGAATGACGGAAATGACTTGTACAATCGTTGATTTCCTGCTGATTTCACCACACCAAAGATCATCTTTGCATGAGTATTAGCCTTTTACACTACCAGTCATGGCTGGCATATAATTCACAAGGTTTCCAGCCAATTTTTTGATTTTGCCGCCGTCGAATTCCACATACAATAATTGCGAAAATTTAAGGAAATTGTGGGAGTTTTCTGGGCATTATAAAATAGCGAGTTTGCCGGTTCCAACGCTGGTTTCGTTGCTGGAATATGTATCAAGTTACATTGGCAAAGCAGGAGGGGGACTTCTCTAAGGTCCGTTAATTACGCATGCAGCTGTTCGAGTTTTTAAACGTAGGGAATTTTACCTCTGCCATTAGCCTCCGCTCCGAGGCAAATCTATTCTTCATTATTAGTATGTAAACAAGGCCATAAAGCCCATTCATCTACTAAAAGTCAATCAGTAGTAGGAATTATACACATTCAAGTGTTCAATTTTAGGATTGGTCATTTAGGATTTAGATGTGAGTGACTTATGATTTAAGGACTTAGCTGTCATGGCCACTGTACTCAAATAAATGAGAGTTCCTTAAGAGAAAACAGCCCATTAACCTGGAATCATTAGGGAATCTCCAGATGGTTATCTTAAAAATCAGACTGATGATTGGAGTAAAATCATTTTCAAACGACGGACTGTTCGAATTGTTGGATTCAGTTGACTCCGTACTGACCTCCTTAACAATTTTAATAGCAAATACAACTATTGGGACAAACTTATGTGATCAGTACTATCTCTAGAATTGTTGCCATCGAAGCATAATATTGTGTACCTGTCAACCGAAGTAGAGTTACAGATGCTAATGCCTACAGCAACCTAGCGATATAGTCACTGATACAAGAGAAAATTTGATGACTGCGTGGCGTGTATGACCCGGGATAAACTGGCACACGCAGTAAACGGAGAGTTCTCTCGACAGTCAAATCAGATACTGAGGGTGATCATTAAAGATTTTAATCTTTCAAGGTATGGAGGGCATGGGAAAGAGGGAGAGCACCCATTTAAACCGGTAGTTTTGAATGTACGGGACAAGTAATTAAAAGCGATACACTCACGTGTACAAAGGCTGGTGGAGGACTTAGCTATCTTTGGTTGTAAAAACCCAACTTTATCCATCGTATACACATAAGATTATAGGTAGCAGAGCAACTGCAAATTACTCTCTGCTAACGTCAGTCGAATCGACCTGACCAAATGATTTTTCATACTATGTACACACAGAAGGGAAGTTGAGGAACTAGGTATATCCTCTGTTTGATCCGTCGCCATCCCCATGTTGTTCGTCTGTAAGGTGCATAGCAAAGTTACTTACAAGTATTTGGTGTGGTACAAGCCATTGAGAATTGCTACTGGTCTATTTTGGCATAAATTCTAGACCCTTGATGATCATTTGACATGCAAACTCGCTAGAGGGAAGTCACTGGTACCACAACACTAATAGTAATTGCTCTGTATCCAGCTCCCTCCCCGTCCTCCACTGTTTGTTCACTTTCTGACTCGGATCTCACCGTTACCTGTCACCGATTTTCCCCCTCATATCCCAGCCACCGTTCCCTTCTTCTTCCGACCATACCGTTTCTCCCTGCATGTTGTACACAACGTTTGCGCCTAGAGAGGCAATGAGGGGATGCCTTGGACTTGACACTAGAAAGCCAAGAACTGTACTTGCCCTGGCTTCTAGACTGTGAACATGAACTCAATGTGTACTTTTCTTCAGATTTCACTCTACTATTCATTTACACACGGAACAACTTTGTGTTGTATGTTAGCAAAGTAATTTAGAAGGATGAATGGGCAAGGCAAGTGAGAGATGGGGATCAAATAGCGAGTCTAGAGTTGTCTACGTTTGTGAGGGTAGTAGGATGGATGGACCAGCGTATTTTAGGAAGCTAATCACATGCTGACAGGGACGTAACAACCAGACCAAAAGTTACATTTATTATGAACAGATTCGCTTGGAGATATCCCCGTAATGGCTTCAACCGAAGCAAGTAGCGGTCTTTGCTCGGACATGAAACACCTCGTTTCATTCCGAATATCGCGCATATGAACAGTTCTCTAATATGAATGAAAGGTTTTTGGAGGTAAAAAATAATAATAATATTATGTTGGTGGCGATGAAGGTAGCAAGGGAAAAAATCTATACGTGCTTTCCGCCAACATTTCTCTCTCGCTCTCTCCATGTATTTTCCAGTCGTAGCATTGATCTCTGTGCGAACAATTTCCAAACAGCTGTCTCCCTACGAATTGCTTTTCCCCACCTCATCTTCAATTTACCTGTCAGCCGTGGTTCGATACATTATTTCATGCCCGTATGTACATCTAAACAAGAGACCTAAAAAACATCTAATACGAGAATGATAGAATGTCTGATTTCTATCTGTATACACGTGCAATCTACACGGTAGAAAATCCATGCATATGGAGACGAAAAGCCAACTATTTTCATTAGTGTATGACGACAGCGAAGAAAGACGAAAATTGTACGCTTTACTTTTGCTAAGAGACACTCGAGGTGTGGACTGCCCTTCAACAGATGACGATCACAAATATATGCAAGAAAGCTCAAGATTTTCACGCTAGCCACGACTCTACAGAACAATGTGCTTTTCGATTGTATTATTTGCAGTACGAGGGCGATTTTTCCAATTTCACTCATGTTTTTAAAGAATGTCAACCCGGGTGCATCTCAGAGATGTAGTGGAAAACAGCTAACTGGGAATATTCTATAGCCTTCAAAAATGCTTCCCAGTGGAAGTTGCGATGCGCAGTTGCGAAGAAAAGCTCTCTTGTAATTGGTAGCACGTTCGGTTGACTTTATAGCTTTCCTCTCAACGAGCAAGGTTTCTGCTAAGTACTACTATGCATACAGGAGAACAAGCTCAGCACTTCAGAGAAATACTAGATTATAGAAAACCCCAGTATACATGCTCGCACAGTCAATCATCCACCGAAACTCGCACTAGCATCACACATTCTAATAAGAGAAAGCACAGCCAAAAAGAAAGGGATGTCTTGAAATGCAATTAGAATTCTATTGTAAAGCATTACTTTCAGTACAAATCCCTACCACTAACCTACGTAGTAATGGAAATTCCCCATTCGCACCAATGAAAATAATAGGTGTTTCTAAGGCACTCTTCAAATTCTATAGTGGTACTGGTGGTAGTGATGATACATGTAACTCAAATTCCAAACATTTGTGCGTGGGGAGTGTGGTACATACCATTACAACTATCATCAGCATACCAAAAGCACAACTTTCATTTCTTCCATTCACTCATCTGGCTGAGTGAAGTGGCAAACCGGTATTTTCTTCATTCCAACGTTGTTTTGGGCGGAGTAGATTTTCACATGAATGAAGAAGGGACTACTGGCATAAATGTGTGAGAGAGACAGGGGATTTTAAAACGCAAGCTCGCGCCTCTTCTCAGCTTTGACACTAATCGCTCCACTGTTTACACTACCTTCAGGGGGAGAAGCTTGTAATATTCGGTAGCACTGTTAGTAGCGATATAATCAATGCGCACCAGCATATGTATAACATGAGTTACCGGTTTGTTCGTGCGATCAGCATCATTAATGTCTTTCATTGATTCTCGAATTCAGTGAAAATGCAATGACTCCATCTGCTTCTGCAATACATCTTCGAATTACCATTCTAGCTTCATGCTGAGTACACCCGCAGCTCCTCCGGCATCTTTTTCATCTGCATATTGTGGTGTATTACGTTACTCGTACTATGTAATCTTTCTTTTGAAAATTCCCCTTGGCTCTAATAATTGAGACTATTATGCAGGACAATCGCGCTCAGTGAAAGCATGTCACCCTGCCAGCACAAACCTAGATCTTAGCGGACACTAGAGCCCAGAGAGTAGTGCTGTACTCATTCCTGCGCTGCCTAGCGGTTTGCCTACGTATATATCCCGTCCCACTTTGTAGGCACTCACACACGAATAGAGAATTTATAATGCTATTAATAATGGCTGGAGAGCATTACGAAGAAATTAGAGGAGAACAGGAGAGCTCTATGCTTGAAAATATGCTAGAACACTTTACCTAAAACTTCATATCAAGATCGATGGTTTGTTTCTTTTGACACCAAACTTCAAGGTCCTCCCAACACCTCTAAAAATATGCAACTCTACATTATAAATACAACATACTACAAATAATTTGGCTCGCGATAGCACAAGCAGCTATAATGATGGCTTACCTTGTGATGCTGATAAATATTTGAAGGGACATATGACTCCAGGGCACAAGAACCACGCAAACTTAATTTTCTTAAACTGCTGGAAAAATCGACACGAGCTGAGTCAATCAGACTGTGAAGAGGGAGAGTGTGCTATTGACTGAAATGATTGAACCCTATTATTTTGCTGTAGCTGTAGGAGCGCTCTACACCTTGCAGAGAACTTGGAGAAAATAATGCAGTCGTTGTTGGTTTTGACGAGGAAACCAGGAGAGACTTTCACTCTGTCTGTGGGTGTGAGTGTGCCTGGATGGGGCAAAGGCACAGAAGAGAGTTGCATAGGGGCTCCCACACATACACACTGATGGACGCGGGTATTGTGTTTGGGCAAGTGTTACCATGGAAGATTTTCGGCAAGATTGTCAAAGTTCGGCAGTTAAATGGAGATGAATGGCTCTGTCGCGTGCATAGCAAGCTTTGTTCATACATCCACAATGTTGAACTTTGCCGAGGCAAAGCTAACTGGGAACACCCCATCGTCTGCCTACGCTATAAGCTACTCTCTTTTTACTCTCTCACACTCACCATTTCAGGTGAAGGTGGGTGAGTGAGCGGCGATGAGGGAAAAGGCGAAAAAAATTACAAAGCTACAAAGACTTTGAGAGCCTTTGAGAATGCGTATACTACACACACACATAGACATGTGTGGGGTAGGGAGTAGCAGAATATTTACCAGCTCGAATATATCCTTGAGCTATCGCATAGAATTCCTGTGCAGAATGGGCAGTTTTGCCCGAAAATAATAACAGATATTAAATTGCTGCTGGCAACGCAATATGACTCTTGCGGCAAATGAGTGAGGGTCTACTGCTATCCACAGACGAAGTCAATACCGGTAGCGTACCATGTTGACTATTACGCATTCAGACGACGGTATACAACGTATCTAGGTGAAAATTAATTCGTAGTCCACGGTTGGGCCGGTTTTACAAGGACACTATAGCTAAGGCCTTCCAGCCAGAGGGAGGGGCAAATGAGCCACCGGGATGGTACTTCATGCCATCAAGAGCTGCTAAATCATTTGGCTATCCGTTGGTTATGAGTTCAGTGGGCTATTAAAGTTCCTAAGGTATTGCGCGAGTTTCTTTCACTAGGATCACACACTACCCGGATTTCCAGTAGTACCAGATTTTTTTTGTCAAATGGCTGCAACGATTCCTACCTGATAGCATGTACTCCTTCTCCAAACTCATCGTCAAATAAAATCCTCAGCACTGGTAAGCACATACATGCTCTAAATTGGCATTTCAACGCCCATGATTGACCGCATGTCCACCATTATGGTTTATTGAGACTGCTTGGCTGGCAGTTGCAGTCACTCTATTATAGCTGGGTGAAAGAATATTTGTACATTAATTATAAATGTCTACCTACAGAAAATATCCACCAATGTTTCGTCTTCCTTTCTCTGTTTCACTTGACCAAAAGCTCTCCAGTTTATGTCGATGCTGCCTTATGGGAATCTTGACTATAAGCGAAGTAGCCTTCATCCAGACTTTTTAAGTGGCGGACACTTTCAATAACCTAGATAATAGATGAATCTATTATTTCTAGGGACCAATTTCAATCGTTGACGGTGGGCCTTTATCACCGATTCAGCTCAGTCTTCAGTTGTTTCAGACATTCCTTTGTCAATACTATTTGAACTCAAGAGAGAATTTATTTTTGTAAACGAGTTCTATTTCTGTGGCCTCGCTAAAACTTTGTTAGATCAGAAGAGGCCCAGTATTCCAAATTCCAGCAAAAAGAATGATTTAGTTGGGGATATTGTTGATATGCTCAAACGGGGTGGTCTTGAATAAATGTAAGAGAATATGAAGATGGAGAATGAATCTTTTCAGACTCTCAGCTAATCTCCAAGAAGGTACTTAGTTTAGAAGTTTTCACAGCCTGGCTTTAATGTTTCGTGATAGAGACAGGAGTATACGTAAAGCTAGGCGTCCACGAGGAAACTTTTCGTGAAACATCCACCATGAAACTCTAGTTTCCTTGTGGACGCGCGCGTGA
>JAQIWI010000523.1:0-29123 GCA_034698825.1 Deuterosminthurus bicinctus | reverse complement strand
CTAACGAGCCGACGATGCAAATTATTATTGAAATCCACAGTGAAAGCGTAAAAGGTCGAACGAGATTCTGCATTGAGTACATAGGCAGAGGTGGGGAGAAGTAGAAAGTGTAGTAGTTGAAGCCAATGGGATGAGAAAAATCTGCTACTTTGTAGGACGCTCGTGAAATTGCACCAGATGCTGCAATATCAGCCCTGCCTTCCTCCAAGTCCTGGAAAATCCCCTTTTCAAGCCGTCCATTATTCTCTCTTCGAGTTGAGTAGAATTGGCTTGGAATGATAATGTACGAGGCATTGAGAGTTTCAGCCACTGTGATGGCCATGCGAAGGAAATATCCTCCTGTTTTAAACGGTTTAAAAGTCCCATTTACTCTGTGTATTTGAACGCTAAATGAAACCGCAAGTGCAGTAATACGCAGCAGGCTCTGGTGAAAGTTTCGATGAGCACCAAAAAATAGTTGCTGATTTATACTTTCATTCATAAAGCACCCAATGAAAAACGACTCCAGTTTGCAGCTTGGAAAAGGGCACAACCTTTGAACCTTGATGAAAGTTTCGTTGTGAGGTGAAACCACGGCAGCGTACTTTATGATGCCTGTAAGATCTTTATCTTGAAACAGTCGTACTGACTGCATCTCCTTATTTAGTGACACAAACAATAGAAAATCGTTTGTGAAGTCAAGAAATGACAGTGGTAAGAGATTGAGAATTTGTGAAGCTGATGTGTAGCTCCTGTTCAAAAGTTGCACAATGAGGATGCAGCTGTCTGACTTTGCTTTCACTTTTGCGATTCTGGTCGAACTTTCAAACGGGGTTGAGTTCGTAGAAATGTAAAATGAGCCGCTGAGCTGCATTGTTAGTCCGTTTACAATACTTTCATAATCACTGCTTTGGTCCAGAGGATACACGATCATTATAGTGCAAGATGGAAGGATCTTTGAGAGAAATATCTGGGAAATGGACGAGCTTAAGCAATTTTCGCAAGTTGACAAGCTATGGGAGGTAAGTACCAATAAGTTTATGTGCCATAGGCTGCCATAGGAAGCCTTAGGCTGCATGTTGGACAAGCTGAGCGATAATGCAGCAACTTGAGGTGAATTAGAAGCCGTTGTGACTGTGCACTTGTAAAAACCTTTGGCCTATACCTTAGAAATAATGTACACTAATGCGAATAGGAACCAATCTTTCCATCAAAAGAATATCGTGGAAACGACAGTGACAAATGCAGACGCTGAACACCACGAGAAGGCGTGATTTCCTCCTAACAAATATCCACATTGAGAAGGTTGTTTGTCATGCATGCTGTGGGAATAAACTGACCGAATCCAGCTGTTACCGCGATATCATGCATGTTGTTGCACAATTTGTACGCCAACATGATCAAAAACGTCCAACATGAAAATACTTTGTAGCTCGTTGAATATTTAATATTGCCTAGAAACTCTTTTCGCATGAACTTAGAACACAAAGCTAGCGGTGGTCCGGGCGAAGCCTAATCAACACTCGACGGACACCTCTTTCACGCGCTATCTCGACTTGTGCTACACGTATCCGGGTGTCCCGTTACTCGTGAACTCGCCGTGTTAAACACGTGGCAGTGCTGTAAGGGGCTTAGTGTGGCTGGTGTGGGGAAATGACAATTCTGCCGACCTGTACCGGCTTACGGAGAGTTACCCAAATACAAATTATTACATCTACAGATTTCCTTCACTTTGTACGCAATCCTTCCTGGTTAGCCCGGAGTGTGTGCACTCGGATGGCCTTGAGGCTGCTAATTAACTCAGTAGGATTAAGATGTACCCCACGTGGAGACTGTGGCTAGACCTCATGTTACTCGTGAGAAAATCTTTGTCAAAGTGATATGAGGTTATCGGGAAGACGGAAGTCATAAGGTACCACACATGAGTATTGTTGCTGTTGCAACGACAAGAAGTTCATTGGAAGTATCCACGGTAGTCACAAACAATTAAAATCTCTACCTCTCAACGATTATACTGAAAGCCATCGTCCTTGATTTGGAAACCCACAAAACTTTGTCATCCTTCTAGCCCGCGTGAGATTACTAACTTCTGTTGCGCCAGCACAACTACGTGGGTCTTTAACAAGCTCATGTACTAATTATGTCATCGAAGAACTCTTGCTCGAGCTGGACGTATTCTGCTTTACTCTTTCATGTTTCTCAATTGTTTATTTGGTACATTATTATGTTTAGAGTCTGAAGTTGTCAAACTTTATGACAGCAAATGATTGAAATTGAAATGCCACAGCTGTAAACTGCTGCCTGGCAGTAATTTTGGTTCCCATCTTACTACAACTGTTCTGAGAAAATGCATGCATAAGATGTCGTTTGTCTTTCTATGAAACTTTCGGTGCAGATGTCAATGACTTAAAAGTTTGGGCAGTATTCAAATTACTAGCTCACACTGCCTGGAGGAGTACAACCAAAGTCATTGTCATGTTTTCAAAGAGAAAACATTTGCACAGAAAAGGCGATAGCACATGCTCCAGTGTGCCTGCTCAAGCTGTCAAGGTTTTGTAATAGGAAGTTAAAACAACTTTAAACGGAAATTCAATTTTTCATTTCATTAAATAAAGTGCCAAGCCATCACCACAACGACGACACAACGAAGATGAGGTAGGTTCAGGCTGACTGCCCGGGTCTCAAGTCCCTTACCTGTCCTATGGGTGCTGAGTTGAGTGTGGATAACTTAATGTGTGTCCATGACCTAAGCTCGGCAGGAAATGGAACTCATTGAGGTCAAGTTTAGATAAAACAAAGTAATTTTCTAATTTCATTTAAAAAAATAAGTTGATGATTTTCAGAGCTACGACGACGCTCACTTTGAACCCAGAAAGTGCAGGCTTTGAATTTCTTGAGTCCATAGAAGCACCTATACATATCATCCCGCAAACTATTCCCTGAAACCCATGCCGAAGATTGCTTGGCCTTTCCAAAAAGAACAAGACTTACGTTACTTCAAGTGCAATGCCTCATGTCAGCGACCTTAAAAGTTCGAGCTGTTATAGTAATTAAAAGCCTAAACGACCTCAAGGAATACAATGACATCCATAAAATCCTAGTCACGTTTTTAAAGGCAAACAAGCCAAAGTAGGTGAATTTAGAACACGGAAGGCTGCGAGGTATTTGCAACAACCGTCATGAGTTCGTCGAAAAAAATTAAAACAACTTCCAACACGGAGTTTTAAAAATCTTAACCTCGGTGCTCAGCCATGTTATGACAACATCAGTGGAGTGTGGGAGAGTGAGCCCTTACCCGTTGTCTTGTTCATTTACCTGTTAATGTAACATCAAAATCCATGATCTCATTACGTGAGAAGTTAGCAAACTTTCTCCGTAATTTTCTATTTGTAATCTAATTTCTGTATAACTTTCTATTGCTAGCTTTCTCACTATTCCAATTCTAGCCGTCGAGCTGTCGACACGTCTTTGTCGATCGCTATCTGAATTTTCAGTCGTCGTTGTCTTAGTCCAAGACAACGTCGCCATTTAAAACTTTCATATATGAAGCACCCAATGAAAAACGACTCCAGTTTGCAGCGTGGGAAGGGGCACAAACGTTGAACCATGATGAAAGTTTCGTTGTGAGGAGCATCGAAAGTTGATCTTTATCTTGAAAGAGCCGTCCATCCTTTTATAATGTTTTCATATTCACTGTGTTGGTCCAGAGGATACACGATCATTATAGTGCAGGCTGGAAGGATCCTTGAGCGAAATATCTGCGAAATGGACGACCTTAAGCAATGTTCACAAGTTGACAACCTATGAGAGGTCAATAGCAATAAGTTGATGTGTCAAAGAATCCAAGCCTCAGGCTGCATGTTGGCCAAGCTGAGCGATAATGCAGCACCTTGTGGTGAATAAGAATCTGTGAATGTGCATTTGCAACCCCTTGGCCTACCTTAGAAATAATTTACAAGAATGTGAATGGGAACCAATTTTGTCATCAAAAGAATACTGTGGAAACGGCAGTGACAAATGCAGACGCTGGACACTACGAGAAGGTGTGATTTCCTCAAATATCCACATTGGTTGAGAAAGTCGTTTGTCATGCTGTGCGAATAAACTGACCGAATCCAGCTGTTACCGCGGTAATATGCAGGTTGCTGAATTTGAGCTAATTTAAGCCAAGCACGCCAACATGATCATAAACCTCCAACATGAAATACTTTGTAGCTCGTTGAATATTTAACATGGTCTAGAAACTCTTTTAGCATGAGCTTAGAACACAAAGCCAGCGGTGGTCCGGGCGAAGCCTTATAATGTGGTCGGTGTGGGGAAATGGTAAATCGGCCGACCTTTACCGACTGGCGGAGGGTTACCCAAATACAATTACTTACATCCACAGATGTCCTTCACTTTGTACCCAACTCTTCCTGGTGAGCTTTGAGCTGGAGTGAGTGCACTCGGATGGCCTTGAGGCTGCTATTTAACTCAGCAGGATTAAGATGCACGTGTTGGAGACTGTGGTCAGACGTTATGTTACTAGTGAGAAAATCTTTGTCAAAGTTACATGAGGTTATTGGGAAGTCGGAGGTCATAAGGTTCAACGAAATAAGTAATTGTTGCCGTTGCAACGACAAGGGGTTCGTTGGAAGCATCCACGGTACTCAAGAGCAATTAAATTCTCCACCTCTCTCAACTATTTTACTGACAGCCAGCGTCCTTGACTTCGAAACCCACAAAACTTTGGTATACTTCTAGCTGGCTTGAGGTTAGTGACTTCTGTGACAATTTCTGTGTCTTAACAGCAGACGCCTGCACAACTATATGGATCTTTTACAAGCTCACGTACTAATTATTATGTCATCGAAGACCTCTTGCTCGAGCTGGACGTACTATTATGCTATACTCGTTCATGTCAGCAAATGATTGAAATTGAAATGCCTCGGCAGTTACTAACTGCTACGTGGTAGTGAATTTGGTAGCACCGTCACAGATATTTTAGTTTAGACTATAATTACTACCATATTACATGATTCTTACAGTTTGCTTGCACCGACATTAAAAAAGCCATTGGATTTACCAGTATTCGGTCACTGCCAAATGAACTCTCTTGAAATTTTTGTTCCAATAATTTAAAAATATGGCTATTGTCCACTCCTGAAAATTAGTGCGTCGCACTGAGAGTTATTATGACAATTAAATCAGTTACAAATACACAAGCATAGCGTGCATAAATTTTGGAAAAAACCCGGAAAGAGCCTTTTGTCCGAATGTGAGTTTAAAGACTTTTCTCATTACATTGCACTACTGCTGGACCCTTGGATCTGTGAAATTGACGAGCCCGCCGTTTAATGTTCTAGTATTACAGTTCCAAAAAAGGACCTTAGCACCTGTTGCTACGATTATTTGCTAAATGCTACTGATGTGTACAAAATACTCAACCTAAAAACAATACAGCCAGTATGGGAAAGCCATGAAGTCACTTGCGTGGTGCAGAGATCTCAGTCAGCTTTGTTGTTTGGGAAATAAACACTTTGATGTGCTCCCAACTTTCTTTGCTCTCAACCTCCTCTTGCACTTGAATACTGACTGATTTAGTTGATGGGAGTTTAATCTTATAATCATGCGCGGGGACTTGGACTATTTCTTAATAAAAAGGATTTTCCTGTAGTTGCTTCTGGGAGACTGATTTCAGCCTTGTAACTGTGATTAAAGTTTGAGCTACTAGGTGCAAGCCTGCCTGCAGGCTTTGCGAGGTCAAATAAGCATCTTCTGCGACTGCAACAGGATCTCGAGAATTAGATGGTGGGGTGCTTTGTTTTGTGAGCAATCTTTTTAGAAGTTTAAAACGACCTCATTTGCTCTTTTTTCTAGTTCGTGGTTTTTCAGAATGGTCGAGTGGTATCTAGATTTGACTAATAACTCCAGGATTTCCTTCAATGAAAAGCCTCACATTCTTGATATCACGTTTATTCGAGTTGGACTTATTTTACTGTACTCCTTCATATTTCTTATTTGTTTCTTTGGTAAGCAACTAACTTTATGGTCCGTAATCATAGAAAAATAAAAATTATTAATAACACGTTGAAATTGAATATCTCGGCAGGTAACTGTGTAGTGATTTTAGTGCAATGGAACAAGCGCAGCTTGTCAAAGTTTTGTCTTTGGAACATGGCAGTGGCCAACTTTTTCGTTTCAATTTTTTGCATCCCCCAGAATCTCACGTTGTACCTGCTGGATACGTAAGTTGAATCTTTATGAAGTCTACAGTAAAATTTTATAGTGGAAGCTCTACCTATTAGAAATTCCGTTATTGCAACCTGCTGCTATTGTATTTCAGATGGATTTTCGGGGAGTTTATGTGCAAAATGCATCATTTTGTCGCAAACCTGTGCCATGCAGCATCAATTCTCACGGTTGTCGTCATCTCAATCGAGCGCTACGTGGTCGTCCTGCATTCACTCACATGTCGACAGTATCTTACAACACGGGCACTCGTGGTAATAAGCTTGTCCTTATCCATCCCATTAGCTTTCCATCTTCATTTTGTTTATTACAATTTCAGTTGATAATACTGGCCGTGTGGCTACTCAGCGCTGTGACCAGCCTCCCACGCTTCTTCTACTTTGGTCTCGTTCGAATTCAGCTAAAGGAAACCGGAGACTTTGATGAGATTTGTGCACCGATTAAATCAATGTACAACTCGGGAATAGCCGACACCATTTATTTTCTTCTCCTGTACCTGATTCCTCTCGTTGTTATGTCGGCCTTGTACGTCCGAGTGGGACTCTTCCTGAGGCAGACTGAAAGACTGAGAAGGGAACTGCATGAGGATACCAGACTCTCCCCCATCATATGCAAGAAACAACAAAGATTGGTTCGGAGACTCATTTGTCTGGTTGCGTCCTTTGCCATCCTGAATCTGCCGTACCATATTCGTAAACTGTGTCTCCACTATGTACCGTCCTATGACATGACCAGTGATGCTAATAATCTTATTACTCCGCTCACTTTCGCTCTCATGTATGCCAACTGTGCGTTGAATCCCATCCTGTACGCATTCATGGGCAAGAGTTTTAGGACTAGTTTGAGAGATTGTTATTTTGGAAGCAGAGGGAGAGGGAAAACTAGAAGTACAATTTAATGGGATCAGAAACTTAGCTCATAATTTTGATTCGTTCTTGTAATACTAACCGTCCATAAATAACTAATCATAATACAAATCATACCTCTCTGTACTCCAAGGAAGAATTAAAATTTTCCTGTATTTACTTTACCCTTTCTCCATCGTTCTTGCCTCAGTTCTCGATTTGTTCTTGGAACCCACATTACCGTCATTCCAGTGGCTAAAATCCGAACGGGTATCTTGTCAGTTGTCATAAAGTAAGGATCCTTTTGGTACCAGCAATGTGGTGCAGTATGCTAACTTTGCCTCACCTTGAGCTGACTTAGAATCCGTTATGACATATTTCATATATATGACCGCGCATTTGCAACCCTTTGGCATACCTTCGAGATAATACAAATGTGAATGGGAAGCAATTTTGACATCAGAACAATATCTTGGAAACGACAGCAAAAAATGCGGGAACACTAAGAGAAAGCATCATTTCCTCATAACAAATATCCACATTGAGAAGATACTTTGTCGCTGTGGGAGAAATGGCTATTCGGCCGATCTGTATCGGCTGGCGGAGCGTCACCCAAATACAATTATTACATCTGCAGATGTTCTTCACTTTGTACCCCAAGCGTTCCTGGTGAACCTGAGGTGAGTTCACTTTGATGGCCTTGAGGCTGCTATTTAACTCAGTCAGCAAGGTTAAGTTGTATTGGAGACTGTGGCAAGACCTTGTGTTACTCGTGAGAAAAGCCATATGAGGTTATTGGAAAGTCGGAGGTCATTAGATTCAATGCATTTAGTATTGTTGCCGTTGCATCGACGAGGGGTTCGTCCGAAGTATCCACGGTACTCAAGAACAATTAAATTCTCCACCTTTCTCAACGATTTTACTGACAGCCACGGTCCTTGATTTGGAAACGCAGAAAACTTTGGAATCCTTCTAGCTGGCTTGAGGCTATTGACTTCGTTGGCAATTTCTGAGTCTGAACAACAAATTTATGCATAAGCATATGGGCCTTTTACAATCTCAAGTACTCAATGTGATCAAATCACTTCTGTTCGAGCTCGAAGTATTCTGTTGTACTCCTTCATATTTCCAATTTGTTTCTTTGGTACTTATTATGTTAGAGGTGGAAGTTGTCAAGCTTTATATGACAGAAAATGATTGAAATTGAAATGCCTCGGCAGTTAACTGCTGCCTGGCAGTGATTTTGGTGGTATCGTCATATTAATTTTAGTTTAGACAAGAATTACTACCAGATTAGATGCTTGTTACGGTTTGCTTGCACCGATATTAAAAAAGCCATTGGATTTACCAGCATTCGGTCACTGCCAAATGAAGTCTTCTTGCATTTTTTGTTCCAATAGTTTAAAAATATAGCTGTGTACAAGCATTGCGTGCTTAAATTAGGACAAATCCCGAACGAGCCTCTCGTCCGAATGAGACTTTAAAGACTTTTCTCATTACTTTACATTGTTCAAGGTAACGGGAAGGTTTCTGCAAGCCCACACGCACGCATATTCGAATTTTTCAGTACATAAACAGGATCTACTACAACTGTTCTGAGAAATTGTATGCAGAAGATGTCGCATTTCTTTCCAAGAAACTTCCGGTGCAGATGTCAACGATTTAAAAGTTTGGGCGGTATTGAAATTACTAGCTCGCACTGCCTGGAGGAGTACAACCGAAGTCATTGCCATGTTTTTAAAGATATAGAATTTGCAAAGAAAAAGCGAAAGCACATGCTCCAGTGTACCTATGCTCAAGCTGTCAAGGTTTTGTAATAGGAAGTTAAAACAACTTCAAACGGAAATTCAATTTTTCATTTCATTAAATAAAGTGCCAAGCCATCACCACAACGACGACACAACGAAGATGAGGTAGGTTCAAGCTGACTACCCGGGTCTCAAGTCCCTTACCTGCCCTATGAGTGCTGAGTTGAGTGTGGATAACTTACTGTGTGTCCATGACCTAAAGCTCGGCAGGAAATGGAACTCATTGAGGTCAAGTTTGAATAAAACAAAGTAATTTTCTAATTTCATTTAAAAAAAATAAGTTAATGATTTTCAGCGCTACGGCGACGCTCACTTTGAACCCAGAAAGTGCAGGTTTTGAATTTCTTGAGGCCATAGAAGCACCTACATGTCATCCCGCAAACTATTCCCTAAAACACATGCTGAAGATTGCTTGGCATTTCCAACAAGAACAAGACTTACGTTACTTGAAGTGCAATGCCTCATGTCAGCAACCTTAAAAGTTCGAGCTGTTATATACAAATTAATGGCCTAAACTGCCTCAAGGAATACAATGACATCCAAAAAATCCTAGTCACGTTTTTAAAGGCAAACAAGCCAAAGTAGGTGAATTTAGAACACGGAAGGCTGCAAGGTATTTGCAACATTCGTCATGAGTTCGTCGAAGAAAATTAAAACAACTTCCAGCACGGAGTTTTAAACATCTTAACCTCGGTGCTCAGCCATGTCATGACAACAACAGTGGAGTGTGGGAGTGAGCCCTTACCCGTTGTCTTGGTCTTGTACTACCTATCAAAATCCATGATCTCATTACGTGAGAAGTTAGCAAACTTTCTCCTACAAAGTAAGGTAGAGATTGAAGAGTCACCCTTTTAGAATGAAAAGCGGAGGAAAAGCAGCATCGGTGATGTTAACCTATTCTGTCAGCTGCTTTTTAAGAAAATGCAAAAGTCTTTATCATTTCCAAGAAGACTCATTTCCAGCGTTCATTCCAATAATGTCAATGATCTTAAAGTTCACAACATCCTTCAATTACTAAGCCTAAAAGCTTTATACCCTGCAGGAGTACAACTAGTGGAGGATCCTAGCAGCGCTTTTAAGTACTTGATGCCAGGATAACATACTCAAAGCCTCCATAGCATCTGCTGCAACGTCCGGGGTCTTTAGGAGGAAATTAAAACAAATTTGAAAGGAAATTCAATCTGTCCTTGAATTAAAAGCAATTGCTAAACCATAATGACAACGATGAAACCCCAGAAACTTTAAGAAATCACTGATTTTGTGCGTCGATTCTCTCCATGTGGGACAGTATGATACATTCATATAGCATCAGCTACATAATAGGAGAAAGCCAAGTGAGATTTTTTGGGTAATTAGAATACACTCAAGATAAGGATAAGAACCAAACTCAAGTTTGGTGACTGTAACGACCGCATATTGACATCGTAGTGTCTATCGTAACCGTGACGCTGCCATTGACAAGTTCAGTTCAAGAGTTCGGTAGCCGAGTGGAGTTCCCACACGAAGCCTTGAGGCACAAGGTAATTTACATGAGACATTTGTGGTGCGAATGCTAGCAAGTGGTTCGAATCATGCGCAGCACGACGTATGAATTATTTTTAGTATAAAAGGCTTGACAGTCTTCAGTTTCGAGACAATTTATTCTCCTGGTGGTGGTTATGGTGAATGATTGAGTTTGTAGAGAAAGTCTGAGGCTTTGCGAGAACTTGAGACAACATCTACTGTGAGACTGCTGACGAATACTTTGAAGGTGTGGAATAATAAAGAAACTTTTTGACAGACTTTTGAAGGCGTTTAAAAGTAATTTTATTGCTCACGATTTTTCAAGATGGTCGAGAAGTATCCAAACGGAACTAACAACTTAATCATGTCCTATCGTGAGGAGTCTCGCATTCTACAGAACACTTTTGTTCAAGCCGGGCTTATTCTACTGTACTCCGTCATATTTATTACTTGTTTTTTTGGTAAGAAGCTCTATTCAGTTCCCATGAATCCAGCGTACATACAAGCCGTTCATGGAGTGCAAAATACTTAACTTTAGTTGTCTCTGCAGGTAACCTGGTAGTGATTTTGGTTGTGAAATCAGAATGGAAAAGTCGGAGTGTGTCAATGTTTTGTCTTGGGAACATGGCAGTAGCCAACTTCTCCGTGTCATTGTTCTGTATCCTTCAGAATCTCACATTGTACATGGTGGATGCGTAAGTCAAATCTTCATTAAGGCCACAATGAAATATCTTATAGTGGAAGCTCTACCTATTTAAAATTCCATTCCAACCTATTGTTGTATTTCAGATGGATTTTCGGGGAGCTGATGTGCAAAATGTACCACTTCATTACAAATCTGTGCCATACAGCTTCAATTCTCATGGTTGTCTTGATCTCAGTTGAGCGCTACGTCGTCCTACTGCACTCTCTCAGATGTAGACAGATTCTTACTACTCTGACACTCGTGGTAATTATCTCCTCCTATCTCACTCCATAAACTACCAATATCTAAGGAATTTAACTTTCAGGTAATCATTCTTGCCATGTGGACATTAAGTGCTGCAATCAGCCTTCCACATTTTTTCTACAATGGTCTCATCCGAATTCAGCTGAATGAAAGTGGAGACTTTGGTGACATTTGTGTGCCAATCAACTCCATGTACAACTCAGCAGCTGCAGACACAATCTACTTTCTCCTCTTGTATCTCATACCTTTAGTTGTAATGTCAGCCCTGTACCTTCGGTTAGGACAGTTCTTGAGACAGAGGGAAAGGCTGCGAAGGGAGCTTGACGAGGAAAATACAAACGTTCAAGATGGATATTTGGCAAGCCACTTACATATTAGCCAAAAACAATTCAATGACCCCAACTTTGTAGGCAACAGGCCAGTACGAGAGGTGCACTCAGTTGCAGCTGACCTTGGGTCGATATCAATGTCATCTGAAGGATCCTCCTCAAGAGGAGTGCTTACTTCAGTGGGTCAAATTCTACTGCAGCCAGAAGAAAACACAAAAGTAAGGCCAAAACTTTTCATTTATTTAGTCATCATTAGATTATTTTAAAAACATGTCTAATTTTTTGAAAGTGTCTCAATATGGACAAACTCTACAAATGGAGGAACTACCCCTCACATGTGCTCCAGCTTGAATCCACCGAAGAACTTCCAGTCTGCTCTGATGGCCAAATCAAACACTGTGCAGCTGACAAGGAAACGAGTTCTCTTGAGGTTCCAGAGAAAGTTTTACTTGCAGTCAGGAACAGGAGCTACGAGATCAGAAGGAATGGTAGCGGTGCTGGTTTGATTGGAGATACCCACACTGCTTGCTGTACAACAAAATCTTTGGCATCGTCGCCAATTAAAGAAAGACGAAGGGCTGTGGTCACTAATCCCGAGGCTTCAAAGTCTCTCTATCGGTACAAAAGACGTCATCTGTCCCATATCCGTTGCAAACAGGTACAAAGAGTGGTTCGGACGTTTGTCTTTAGTGTCGTATCTTTTGCCGTTCTAAATCTACCATATCATCTTCGTAAACTTTCTCTCCACTACTTACCGTCCTATGATGCGGCAAGCGATTTTAGTAGTCTCACTTGTCCACTTACATTCGCTCTGATGTATGCCAACTGTGCAGTGAATCCGATACTGTACGCCTTCATGAGCAGGAATTTCAGGGCTAGTTTGAGAGAGTTTTGTTTTGGAGGCAGAAGGAACATTGTAGATGTCTAATTTAGTCAATTTTTTGTGGCCAGACCCATCAGTATGTTATGCTTGACTAGCTTGACCTATTATTACTTAATACAAGATAGGGCAGGCTTCACGCTGCCCTGTCCCTCATGCCTTTGCAAGAATCCGTAGCAAAGCGATTTGAGCTTCTAATTGTGATGGTATTTGCATATAATTATAAATAAAGCTCTTGACGTATCAAAAATTTGTTTTCTGTAATGGTTTCACGATGCTATGGCGACGCTTGATTTAAACCCGAGTTTATAAGTTCTGTGTTCAAACAGAAGCACAGATGAAACTAACTAAATTTTCTACGAAGACACAAGCGGAAGGTGTTTGTTTTTTAAATTTCCACCACGCGTTATTTCCACCGCTCATGGCAATAACTCAAACTCGGGTCTTCATTCAATCATTCCCCTCCTGATCTTAATAAAAGTAAAGTAATTTTGCATCAATAAATAAAAGCCAAACACCTGGAAATTGCTTTTCGTTGCTATACGAACGCGCACCAGCTTTTGAACCTAGAAAGCCCCACATTTCAATTTTCATGGGCATGGAAGAGCTGGCCCATATCCCACGAAACTACTCTACAAAAAGGTAGGAGGGAATGGGCGGGAGATTCCGTCTTTATTACTTAAAGGGAGTTGTAGCTGCAAAGCATATGACGTAATTGGTACGACCTTGTTTGAACTTGGGTAATTGCTACTTGCTTGTGGGCATTCGAAGTTTCACCCAGCTGCCAACGTTAATGCGTCTTAGTTGCAACTGAACTATTCTTAGAACTGTTCTAAGAAAATGCAAGTGGAAGTTGTCTTGCTCATTTCTAACTGAAATGCGGTTTTTCTTTTAAAATTCACATCTGAGATGGCTTATTCGGCTTATTACAGGGAAATTTTATTAAAGGGTTCGACTAGAGATTTTTTATGGTAAATAAATTGAACCTCCGTAGAAAGACCAGATGCAACAGGTGGGAGCACATTCATTCTTACTGCGGGTTACTTGCACAGGCTTGAGCAAGCCCTTGGATTTCCTCAGTGAAAGTTGGGAGCATAATTGCTTTGATTTGTGCACGATCTAGTTCTCAAAATGGTCTCATTGATTGAATTGTTGGCAATTCTTCGTCGTGTCATTTTAAATAAACCTGATATTTAGAAGGTATATCCAGAGCCTTTGGTTTCTATAGTATTCAACGAGATCAAACAAAGCTCGTGTTGTAGTACACACATAATAGAATCCCAGTTAAATATTAAGGTCTTAAATTGTGTTCTCTTGTAAATCTTTGGCTCTGAAAGTGGTCAGAAAGATTTTGTGGCTGCGACTATGGTTCTCTACTCAGTCAGTTTGTAAAGCACATGCTAACTCTTGTTCTAGTCCACACCGTCAGGCGTTCTACGTTCTTTCTGTACGCGCAGGGGCTGCGGATGATTTAAGAATGATTGAGTTTGCACTCCTCGGTTTCCTCAAAGATCACTCTTCTACCAGCGTTTGTGCTGAAAGGTTCAATCTCTCGGTGAAAGTTGAGTGCATGGAAAGGCTACGAATATGATTCATAAATATCCTTATGGCACTTTTACACAACTTAATTTCAAAGAGTTAATTGAAATGAAGTTAATGCTAAGCAGGTGTTTGTAATTGATAAAGGCACTGAACTTGTGTTAAAGTAGCACTGTACTATGTCTGTCCCAAACAGGCGGACTCAGTCGTCAGTCGTACACTCACTGTCAAGGGTCCATTGTCCTTAGCACAGATGAAGCATAGCTAAATGTTCTACGAAGACGCAAGCGGAAGGTGTGCCACGTGTTATTTCCACCGCTCATGGCAATAACTCAAGTTCCGGCCGTAATTCAATTATTTCCCACCAGATCTGAATAAAGTAAAGTAATTTTGCATCAAAAGCCAAACACTTGTCAATTGCTTTTCATTGCTGTTGCTACGGAACCTAGCTTGAACCTAGAAAGCCCCACATTTCAACTTTCATGGGTATAAGAGCTGGCCTACATCCCACAAAACATTACTCTACGAAAAGGTAGGCGGGAGTGGGCGTGAGTCTTTATTACTTGAAGGAAGTTGTAGCTCCAACGCATTTGTCAGTTACCTAATTGCTACAACCGTGCTTGAGCTCGTGTAATTGCTTTACATTGCTTACGGGCATTTAAAGGTTCAGCCAGAGCCTCAAGCGAACGTTTATGATTCTTAGTTGCAACTGAACTATTCTTAGAGCTGTTCTAAGTAAATGCAAGCGGAAATTGTCTTCCTCATTTCTATCTGAACTAAGATTCTTCTACTGAAATTAAAAATTCACACCTGAGGTAGCTGACTAAAGTGGAATTGTATTAAAGAGTTCAACTACAAGGTTTTATGGTAATTAAATTGAACCTCCGGCGAAAGGGAGGATGCAACAGGCGGAAGCCCATTCACTCTGGCTGTGGATTACTTGCTGAGGACGAACCTCCCATTTTGTAATCATTCAGGACGCCGTGATCAACGAACTAAAAAAGCGTCACGTGACAGAGCATCAAGAAATCCACCATGCAGCAATTCTGCAATCGTTTTTACTTTGACATTTGTTTATCTTTGAAAAACTTGACGACGATGCTCGGCTGTTGTTGTATTCCTTGAGGCGTTGTACTAGGTTAGTAACTGTACTATGGCCACAACTTTTACGTGGTTGACATTTGTACTGGAAACAAATCAAAAAGATATCTTACATCTACGTTTTCGCAGAACACGTGCAGAGGGTACTTTTTAGTACACTAAAGAAGTACCAAGCAAAGGGGTTTTTAGGAAGCTTTCTCTGCCATTTAGTAATTAATGTAAAGCAAAATTCGACAAGTCCTTTGTAGGGCGAACTGACCTTTTTGGGTTTTCATGCCACTTGGACCTCGTCTTGCTTGTATAAAGCCGACTTGAACTGAGGGTTTGAAATCATTGAATCAGTCGTCAGTCACACACTCACTGCCAAGAGCCTATTCTCATTATCATATTCAGCTCATCATCACACTTACTTTTATAAGTCAAATGGACACTCAATGGTTAGTGATTGAGTACCACACAAACAAAAACCTGCAATACAACAGCAGCCTAGGTTACCGTACATACTGTTTACAAAGAAAAGTTAAGCAAATTGAAAGTTCCCCGTAAGGCCACAAGATATTCACTGCAGCTATCAAGGTCTCCCAGAGAAGCACATCATCTCAACCAACCACTTCCGTTCCGTACTAGTACTCAATCAAAACAAAGTAACTAAGCCATGACATTTCCGTCACAATTGTTAATTACCTTAAAGTTCGAGCCAAGTAGACCGAAGTACTAGATGAGGTCAAGTATGTCGTATATACATGATGAAGAAGTAAATTAAACCGCACAGGAACTTAATTGACAAGGTCACAAGACGAATGACATTTCAAAATCTTAATTGGCTCCAACCAAAGTGAATTTGTTGAGTTGTATCTGTATTTGGCTTTATTGTCAAGACACCTCAGTGCAGCGCACTGATTTTCAGGGACGGACAAATCTACCGAACCGGACTACTTAAAGTTGTTGTCTATGCTTCTCCAGGTTTCAATCTCTAGGCGAAAGTCTGCCTGTGTACACACAGGTTTTGTCAGCTCCAGGCACCTTCAACTGCATTATCTCATAAGCAGTCATACGGTGAGCTACCTTGTTGTACTCGATGGAGTATTTAGGAGCACTTTCACCTCTTTCTCTTCTGCTTTGTAGTTCAGGCTCATCAACCATGGCGGAAAAGCAGGAAACTGGGTATGAAAACACCATACTGACCCTCATTTCTGAGAACATTTATGTTGGAGTTGGACTTGTTGTCATTTACTTGACAGTCTGGGGACTGAGTGTTCTCGGTATGTACTATACTCAAAAATAAAAAACTTGGTGAAATCTTTAAGATTGAATTTGAATTTTCTCTGCAGGTATGCTGGGAGTTATTTTGGTGGAGAAGTTCCACTGGAGAACACCAATTCTTGTCAAATTTTGTGCAGGGAATGACGTTTTTGCGAGCTTGACTGTTGAGGTATTCTGCATCATGCAGAACATCACATTCTACCTTCTGAAAAAGTGAGTTAAAGTGATTGGCATTTTTAGCGTAGAGCTCCTCGTGGATATTAAAATATGGGAATTTTTTGGAGTGTAAGCTGAAATCTATGTTTGTTTGTAGTTACCAAATCATTCCAACGCTACAACATCGTCCTCCTGTGTGCCATTATTAGATTTCCAAAGATTCTGTTTTGCACATTCGCTATTAGTGGTCTATATTTCCTATCTCTGGTTTTCTGTTTTTTGTGACCTGACAAATTTTCAGTCTAATCTATGGGCAATTCTCAAGTCTAAATTGTATTTGTAGACAAAACTAGTAAGGCAAGTTAAAAGCTAATAATGTTCAAAATTACAACAGTAGCAATGTCGTAGTAGTTTTATTTTGTAGCCAAGCCAAGACTATCGCATGGACTGCCCTTGGAAAGCAACAGTTTTCCTAATTTCCCCTGTCACCATCACAGCCGAACTGACCTAGAATTCACGCAGCAAGCTTTCCCTTTACTATTGTATTTGTACCTTCTGGAATTCTTCACAGTATCCGACGAGCTCATTGCTAAGGTATGTCGTAGCATTGACGCCAAAGTGGACTTTCAGGACAACTCATTATGCACTGTTCAAGATTTTAAGTCTTTCCAGTTAAATCCTTGACAATTTTGTTTTAAAATTAGGAAACTCCCTCAAACTGAAATGTTACAAATTTCATGGCGAATGGCTGCCTTTTGAGCCGGTTTTATTACACGTCCATACTTGTCTTGTATTTCTTTAGTAATAAATGAAGTCACCAACAAAATGTCAATAAAACTGATTTAATTTGAAATTTCATGTTAAGGTTTTCTGAAAATTATTTTGTTCATATTGGCACAAGGCGCAGTTGTACGTCAAAGCTTTGTCTTGGAAGCATGGCAGTTGCCAACTTCTCAGGGTCATTGTTTTGGATCCTGCAGAATCTCATACTGAACCTGCTTATTGTAGCTTGATACGTGTGAGTCCAGTAAGTCTAACAACGTCGAAAATCTAAAAAAAAAATCACATGACAGATGTAAGTAGAAAATGTTGGAGGAATCAAAAAGTGCATGAGGTACCGTGTCAAATGCACCTCTACGCGGAAGAAGGGAGCAACAAACTTATTAAGAGTCTGTCACTACCAACTACTCCTCGAGCTCAGTGGAAGGAATCCCGCAATGCGTCTTTGATGACATCTGTCACGTGAACGTCCATCAAAATAAGTTAGTGGACTAGCCTGCATTTTAAAAAGTCAAGTGCACAACGAAATTAATGTCAACTACTGTGCTCTGAGGGATGGAATGACTCAAAGGCGGAAGTTGAGATTGTGTGCAAGAAAGAAAATGATGCCATTATATGGAAAGGTACGTACAGTATGGTGAAAAGACTTTGAGCACTAAGCACTAAAATACTTTGAGCAGTATGGCCTTCAAACTACTGGGACTTAATATCTTATGAACAGTTTTTACGAAAATTCCGTACTATGTTAAAATATATAGATTCCGGATTCTTTTGCAGCAAAGGCTTCGAAAAGGCAAATTATTGCCATGTTCTTGGTTATTAAAAATCCGTCCTTTCATCTCACCCATCAGACCGAATGATATGAATCCAATGATCTCGTCTGCGTAGATGTACGAGGCGTTATAAAACTTAATAGGTGATACAGTACGATGATAAATTTGCACAATAAGAATTACCGTGAGGATTGTTGGTTGCTCGGTGAGCATCGCCCGACCTAATATATATAGCAGATAGACATCTGCTTGATCGGTTATTCCATTGAGAATCCCGCAGCAAGTTTCTGCAGTCTGGTTTTGTAAATTCTGTTGTGCAACAGGTGATCATGGTCTTCATCTGCAGGATTCTAAGTGCTGGAGTGAGCCTTACACAATCCTCATCCTGCTGTCTCGTCCGTATTCCTCTGGACCGTGGAGGGACGTCCGGGGAGATCTGTGTGCCAAAAAACTTTATGTACAACTCCGCAACGGCAGCTACAATTTACTTTGTTGTCCTCTACGCCCTTCCAGTTGCTGTCATGTCGGTTATGTACCTTCATATTGAAGTTCAGGATCGGAAGAATGAAAGAATGAGAAGTGTAGTAAGTGAGAATACCCTCCAAGATATCTCAGGTAACAGGAATGATGGGGGGCGATAAGATACCATTTTCACTAGTCATGTTGGTCCTCGTTCCTCGCTGGCTTCAGCAGCCTCTCTAGGTCAGCTAGCATATGGCCTGGATTTGACAGGGGTCGACTTAGACTGTCAGAAGTCCAATGTCAAAAAAGTAAATATAAGGTCCGAATGCTCAAGTACGTCTTTTTCACCTTTGTCCTACTCAACCTTCCATTTCAAGTCCATAAACTCCGTGGCAACTTCTCTGGATCCTTTGATATGTCTAGCGATGATGTGAACAATTTCATGTCGCTCATCACATTTGACCTCATGTATGCCAACTGTGCAGTGAATCCGATCCTTTGTGTTTCAATGAGTCGGCGGTTTAGGGGGAGTTTGAGAGAGTAAGTTGATTCGAAAGGTTTTGGGGGCTTGCTCACGCTAGCCGCAGCAGGTGTTGCTATAAATTTGAATGTTAGCTGTCATAGTATTATGTAGTACGTTATAGAGCTTACTGTTTTAGCCAGTTTGCTTCTACGATCTGGTAATCTATACCACGGTATCTTCAACGTTGTCATAGCTTTCAGCTTTTACAACTCACAAATGAGCTGACAAAATAAAGACGAACACAGAGACTTCCTGCATTGTGAACTTTCGCAATGAGAGGGTCAATGACCCTTTAATGCTAGATTCAGGATGAAGCCTGAATTTTCTTAGGCTATTTTTTTTACAGGGATACCAAAGCTTTATTGGCTTTTGTGCTTATCTAGGTGAAAGGGAAGTTATGTCATATGAAATCTAATGGGTATGAAACCTTATGCTATTTCTTTCAGAAGATCAATCCATGACACAATCAATACCCAAAGCTTCAAGTTCATAATTAATTCTATAACTAAATATTATAATAGCACAAGCTCTGGGATAACGATCCCTTGAATATCTTGAACTTATACGGGAACTAGAAAATGCTTTTGGCTGCTGCTAGTTGCCTACTCAAACTGTTAGGCAAATTCTCTTGCCCTCCTTTGCACCGGCAGATACTCTGGATTTCAGTATAATAACCATGCGCACGGGCTGTGTTGTGATGAATGAGTATCCACTCCTTTGTTTTATCAATGATCAGTCCTCTAGCAGCAGTTGGGCTGAAAGGTTCAACCTCTCGGTGAAAGCTGAGCAACAGGATTTGCGAGCTCAAAGCCAAGCGTCTCTGAATGGTGCAGTAGAGCAGAAAACAGCATTAGCCTGCCGTCTCAAAATCGCTTTCCCCATACAGATATAACTGCTAGCAAGCTCTCGATACATTCAAAGTTGCAAGATATGCACAGTGACCCTGATTTTGTTCACAGGAGAAAGTTTGGCCGCAAATTCCATGTAGCTTCCAATCAATAAAAATCAATGAGCTACGGTTATCTTTGAAACTCGCAGGTGAAGCCTTCGGACTTACCTAGCGTGACCATTTTTATTCAAGCAAAATATAGGACTGTTTCACGAAAATTCATGACGGCTTGAAAGGTGCCTAAAATACACATTTCATGAGCAGAAACGTGGCCATCTTTAATCTTCATGCTGTTTGCAGGCCATTTTCAGCGTTTCTCAGCATTTGCCAGTTCTCAGGCAGAGTTGTTGCCCGTTGAAGTACACGACGTACGTGGACGGGCGATACGTGCGCGGAATGTCATTGGAACCCGTGTGTTAAAAATATCGGGCGCCTCAACGCTTCAAATAGGCGGGGGAATAACTGATTTCTGCCAAACCTAAATGCAACGAAAAATTCAATGTTCATAGTATCCCTTATGCGTTGCTATTACGTCCCGTTCCCTCATCTTTATTCAACAAATAAGTTGATTGAATTCATACTCGCTGCATTCAATTCATACTTCATGTGCGCTTCTCTTCCTCTTCATTTGCGCATCGCATGCCTCTGCACAAAGTATGAAAGCGCGTCAAAGATTGAACTGGTTCAACACAGGCGGCAAGCGGGTTTTTGCAGTTGGGCAAAAATTACAATAAATACCGCCCGCTCTCGTGAAAAAAACCTTCGGATTGGACACAACCAGACAGCTTTAGCAAAAATTCATCAAGCCGCACGGTCTGCAAAAAATTTCACAGGCCACAACTCAATACTCATATGAGCAGTTTAGATACTACAAAGCTAACATATTACTGTACTCGCTAGCTTAGTGCTATGCAGCCGTCTTTTCGGTTTAACAGGACAGTAACACATTGAAAATCTAAACCTCAACCGCAAAAAACCACACACCGATACACTAGTGCGAGGATCTACATTCCTTGCAGTGTGTAACCGCAAAATGTAAAGCGCCGTAGACATTTCCTGCTAAAACTTAAACTAAAATGCCAAGTGCAAGTTGCAACATTGACGGCCTCACCACACTTTGTTGTAGTGTTGTTTTGTATGGCACAAAATGTTATGAAACGTCACGGCAACAATTAGATTCGGGCGTGTTTTGTAGCTACTCGAATGTAAAAAGTATGAACTCTTTTTCCAATAAGTATTTGTTTCCTAAATTCTTTGAACTATAAGATTTTTAGTCGCCGTAAGGCTTCCTTACGGACGACTTCTTAAATCGGTCGCATCAGGTTAGGTTAGAATTGGTGTGTTCATTTACGACGACCTGGGGCTGTCCACGAGTAACGCAGGGAGATAATGTTGATATGAGGCGAAAGCTGAGATTTCGGAGGGGTGCCTTTGAGCTTTAATTTTGGCTATTTTGTGGGTTAGGTGGGCCAAACTTGGAGGTGAAAAGTTGGTGTTTTCTGGCAAAAGTAACGTGCTGGTAGGAGTCCATAGAGTTGGACTACTCAATGCATTTGTTCACATGCTATTTCTGCTTCTGTGGCAATGCGAGAACGAAGGCGCTCGAAACTGTTGCGCCATATTGGAAAAATTCATTTGAAAATTATATTGCGGAAGGTAGACAAGTGAGATATCCGATGTGGAATTGATATACTTTTCAACGTATGCATCAGCGTGAGAAGAGGGATCGATATGGACAGCATGGCTGAAGATCTGTGACGTCCGCTTCCAGACTACAGTTTTGTTTACATGCAATCGATCAAGTTTGTTGAGTGGCTGAAGAGGTAGCGCTGCGGCATGCGAGACATGGGTTCAGGCATCGAATCTGCGGCGGCCAGATTGTTTTTGCTCATAAATATTGTGGACAATTGTCAGTCACCTGCATTGTGAAGCATACGGGGATAACTGACAAGCCCAAATTCGGCGACTCCCCTGCACGGCTTACCCGTGATGTTTTTACATTTCAATTTCTGGGGTAGTTCTACATATCTTTGAAAGCCACAATAAGTCCACCTGAGTTGCTAAGAACAAGCGTGATTATTACCATAACGAGCCTGTAGTCTGCATAGTAAAACCTGGCTATTTTCACTTTCAATGGTCGGAAAGACCTGTGAAACTTTTGAAAAAGCCGCGTTTGCTCATAGCGTGACCAGGAGTTAAGCGCCTGCGCGGAATTTTCATACACGTGGCCCAAATGTTTGAATATGAGCGAGCAGAGGACAGTGAGTATAATGGACGCCAGCAGACCGCGCAGACTGAAGAAAACTACAGCTTGGAAATTGTTTACTACCATCGCGATCATGAAGTACGCCTGCGCACCAAGGGCCCAATAGGAGAAAACTGAGTTGAATAGCGCTTGGAGCGTGCGCAATTGGTGGTAGTACATCACGCGCTTTTCTTCCGACAGTAGCTTTGAATGCGTCTTTAAAGCTGATGGTGCGGGCAGTCTGTAAACATTTTTACAGTCAGTCAATATTTATTAGTTGCGCATTGTGAGCATGCGCAATTCAAATTATATAAAAATTGCGCAGCTACCTCAGCCCGCGCATCATAGGTAAGATGGACTCAATGTGAACAATGACAAGAACAAGGTTGAATGCAGCTGTGAGGTACTGGGTTGCGTTGATGTAGCCCTGTAGAAGTGTGGTGAACAGGCGCATGCGCATTGACAAATCTTTTGGATTGCGCAGTAGCGAGGAAATATGATGAGGTGCCTCAGGCTTGGCAAACGCCACAAGAGTGTTTAACGTAATGAGGATCATACTTGAGGCAACAATCATGCGAATCATTTTGCTGACTTTGTCCTTTGAAACTTCGCGCCCGCGCGAGGCTGCAAAAATGAAATCTTATAAACAAAGTTTCCTTGGCAAGAAATTTATATTTTTAGGTAGGCGGTTAACCTGCAAAGTGCCGAGGGATGTGTACAAAGTTCGCGATAAGAGTTGGAAGCTCTTCCTGGTGATTAATGATGACAAATCGACTGTAAGTCATGCCAACAAAGGACAGAATCATGTACAAAGCCTTGGCACGCAGCGACAATGGCAAAAACTTTGCTTCTGAAATGTTCTTAGCGCGATAGAGCAAGAAAATCTGGTAGAAAAACATCCCCAACTCCAACGCCCAATAACTTAATCGTTTACGAACACTATTTTTCACTATTATGTTGTCATTTTTCTTGTCCCAACGGAAAGCAAAAGGGAATAAGTTTAGTGTGCTGCAAAGGCGGAGAAAGTGGTAGAATAGTTTTAGTGCTTTTGGTGGGAGCATTTTGAGGTCCTTTAGCCTTAGCTTTTAGTGCAGAACTGAGTCAAAGTGAGATTGAGCGGGGCATTGATTAGTCTAAGACGATTAGACCACTTATGAGGACATCTATCAGGTAATTTTCTGTTTGAGATAAAACTTTCGGCTTCCATTAAGACGACAAGGCAAGTAATTGACGATCAAATTGCTTCAGTAACGCAAATTAGTCTATTTTCAGGGCAAATTCCAACTCCATTTGTTACAAGACAAATGCCAAGCTCCAATTGATTGCACAGCACGTGCGTGTGTAAGTAGGACATCTAGCAGATCATAGAACATTTTACCTGTTTACTTTGGGCCATTGATATGGCTCTGGCTATCATTAATAATGCAAAAACCATTGCATTATCCGCTTGGAGTGAAGACATCTGCGCTATGCCGCTGGTTCTTTATCTTAATTTTGTACTCAGTCACACACACATATAAAGCTTGAAGTTTAATGTGAAAGTAAAGGCTTTGGCTAGTTTACATACTACTTGATTGAAATCTCTCGGCATTTGAGCTTAGTAAGTAACAGAGGTCAAATCTTAATTGCTGTCAACAGGATCTGCTCTCGTCTCGAATAGATTGTCACGTTTTTAAAGATTTAAAAAGTGTCTGGAAAGGCTATCAATGTCAAACTGTTCATAATGTCATAATAAAGTCACACTTGAGGCCATCAAGATTGGAATTTTCCACTCACAACTCACCTCTACTCGCATTTAAACCCGCTATGAAAACGTACAAGGACAGTAAAACTTATGAATAAGCCATTTGAATTATTTACATTTCATGTCCTTTCATGTTTATTTGAGTACAGTTGTGCGCTCCTTAAAAAGCCAAAACTTTAAAGTTAGACGCATTTGCAGCAGAGTGTCACTCTTACGACAGAGCAGAGCTTGCAAAACTTACGACCTTTGAGTTGATTAGGGGGAGAAGTTTATCAAAGTGCAAAATAATATTTAAAAGTGTCTTGCAATCGTACCGTAGTTCAAGGTTGCTTGCACAACCGGTGACAAGGTAAGGCTTTTAAAGCCCACACTTGACTCTACTGACTCTCCAGTGTCTTTAAGAAGTTGGTGAAGCCAAGACGGATTTGAAAATTTGAAAAAAATTAAAATGGCCGTAACCGAAGAGCAAGTCAAGTTCTATCAGGAGAACGGCTACATCGTTCTTGATGGAATCTTTACAAAGGAAGAGGTTGAGAAGGTCTCCCAGGAGTACGACCGCCTTTTTGAGGCTAAGAAGCAGGCCAATATGGACATGGAGGGCACTTGGACTATTGATTGGGCCGAGGGCATGAAGAAAACTGAGAATACTACCGTAAGTTGCTGCTATAAAGGGACCAGAAATGTCGATCAGTGCTGACTTTATACTTTAGGGAGTCGGTACAGGGCCAGATAAAGTCAAAACTTGTTATAATTTATTACATTTTTGGGATTTCAGGTGCTGTCAATCCATAACCTTCAGTGTCATTCGGCCTTATTCACTCGAATGCTGACTAATGAAAACCTTGCTAATGCCGTTTCCAAGCTCCTTGGCTCGCCTAACATTCTTTTGCATCACACCAAGGCTCATGTCAAGCCACCAGAGCGCGGGTCTCCATACCCCGCACATCAGGTAATATTATTTTTATAATAACTCATATTATTTAATTATTTGTATTCAATTATTATTATGATATAATTATTATCATTATTGTTTTTATTCGATTTTTTTAAAATTTTAATTTGCATTCATTATTTTTATTTCATTATGTTCCAGGACTACTACTACTTCCCCTTCAAGAAGGACACGATGGTAGCTTGCTTTATTAACTTGGACGATACGGAACCAGCCAACGGAGGTCTGGCTATCTTCCCTGGCTCCCATAAGCTTGGCCCATTGGAAAGCACGTCATCAAACCCAAATTTCTTCCACGTCGACCAGGTCAGTCTCATTTAATCCAATTCGATTTGAGCATTCCAACTGGGAGCTCAGTGAACCAGTCCAACCAAGTATTGTTTGTTATTAAGTTTTTGCTGTTTGTAGGAGAAGTACCCGATCGAAAAGGCGACGCCAGTTTACGCTAAAAAGGGTCAAGTGATCATCTTCTCCTACTTGACCATCCATGCGTCATTCCCAAACACATCCACTCGCAACCGTCGCATGTTCTTAATCCAGGTAAAACGTGTTCAAAACTTTGTTTAAGCTTACAGAGCAATTAACTCAATATGAACTTTAATGTCTACTGTTTTCATGAAGATGGTTACTGCCGAAGACGAGCCATTGAATGATGCTCATCAGTCACCCTGCCAAGGGATGGTCCTTTGTGGTGCCAATCACAAGCGTGATGCCAATATTTTCAATGCTCACAACTCAATCAAATCACACCTCCCACAAAATGGAGTGAGTAAGGCTTAAAAATTGCTCATGTTGAACCTTGCAGCAACTCAGAAGGAACTTGTACACCTTGATTTTTTGGACATGCAAATAAAGATTGTGTGACAGAATCTCATTTAATACTTGAAGTATCGCAAAATGTGCACATTAGTTTCAATCTTGACTTACTTTAGGCAAGTTTGCATTGAAAATTTAAAGTCGAATGGCATCATTTGTACAAGTTCAGTAGGGAAATGAGCCCTCAGATAGCATTAGCATTAGGCAGTTGAATGGGAAGTTTAGCAAGGAGCCGGGTGGGGGCACCGGTCCCTTTGTGAACACTGAACGGCACAGCAAACAAGGAAAAGCCTCGTGGTGGAAGCAAATGAACATTGGCCACGTTTTCTAGCATGTACACGTTGTTCTTGGTAAAGATTTTGTGGGCTGGGAAAAGCTAAAATTGAAACAATTCTATTTTAATAACAATTACTAATTAAAAGAAAATGAACCAAAGCTTAAATTGATCTCACTTGTGAATTTCCAGCATCCAGGCTCATTGTATCGATCCCCACTCCATTAACGTTCCTTTCGATGCTCAAAAACTGTGCTGCACTTGCGTCAAATCCTGAAATAATTCCAGCATTAATAATGACAAACAGTGACACCTTAAAAAGTGCAACAATATTTGCAAATTTACCAGGAAAGTTTAGAACCTTTGCAGCTTCAAAATCTATGCCAAAGGGGTATGGCTTGTTGGGATCAGCGATAGCATTAAAAAGCGTCGCATTAAAATCTTCGGGCTTGATTCCCAAATAATCTGCAACATCTGGCCAGCGCAGTGCCCAGCCAGTGCGAACCAGAACGAGGGACCCTGCCGGAATCAAGCCGTTCTTGGCTTCCCATCTTAAAAATAACATTCAGAATTCAATTTTAGTCGAAATTTAACCAAATTTCAAAGTCAAATAAAGTTTCAACTCACTCAAGAATATCCTGCCGAGTAATGACATAGTTGTAAATGACAGTAACCCGACCATTTTCAACTTTATGTACTTTGTCATAAATATCAATGGCGATCCCTGGAATGTCCAACAAGTCCTCGATGGGGATTTCACTCAAAGTTCGGCCATTCTTTTGGAAATGATACGGAGCGTCAATGTGAGTGCTTGTGTGTTCAGAAAGGCAGAATCCTTTGGAGGCCAGCCTAATCATTTAAAAAATTAATAAAAAAAATTAACTAAAATGTGGCTTTTTCAGCACTTAGGCCACATTTTAGTTTTCAAAAGTGCTTACCACCCGCCGTCCGCAGTTTCCCCTTCAAACTCGGTCCCAAAAATTAATTTTCTCCCTGGAAACATGACCGTGTCATTGCTGAGTGCGTATGTAAGGTCAATCCAACGATTAGTACGCTTGTCAGGGCGTTCCGCATTTGCCAACGACGTGAGAAAAACAATGGACAGCGCTGCCGCCAATTTTAGAGCCATTTTAATTTTAAAAATTCAGACCCCTTGTGGATATCCTGTCCGTTTATATTGACGGAGATTTTGTAAAGGAAATTTGGAGACAATTCAGGCCTTCTGTTCAGCGCCTTATGCAAGTCAAAACACAACTGATGAATTCTTAAAGGGAAACAAGCTAAAGATTAACTTTGCTGTCGGATGTGAGAGTGAATATGCCTGAACTATTGCCGTTTATTTGCTGACAAGAGACCGTCACTTTATTGCAAACCGAACCATTAAAGACAAAGAATTGCTTTGGTTGAAAATTCATCTACTGTTGTTTATAAGGACTTACGGATGTTTACAATCTTCATAATTAATAATGAAAATGCTACACAGAAAAATTTCATTTGTGCAAATTAAAAAAAGCGATTCGCTTGTTGCTAGGTGCTGCACTTTGCTTAGCTATGGTGACTACAATTTGCGCCGCAGTGCTGAATTGCTACTGCATTCAAAACGACCTTGACCTCCCTACAAGTGACCAAAGCTTCTACTTCATGGCAATTGTGAGTTACGGATCTGAAACCAGGACTCCTTGCATATACGTATCAAGTAATTTTTACTTACTGAGAAAGTGGCTCAATTAAGAATGCACAACCAGTGCCATGACATCAAATGGGAGAGAAAAAGTTTTAGGTTAATAGGAAAAGAGCTTGAGGATGTTAAAATGTTGTATATTGTGCAATTGTTCAGTAGTAAAGTTCGTCAATAAAAGTATGCTATATAGTCAGCAGAGGAAAACGATGCACAGTTGAGGAGGAAGAGAAAAGTGCACATGAAGTGAAAATTGATGGCTGATGGCTATTAAGGATGGAATTTTCCACTCACATCCCACCTCTACTCGCGTTCAAATCCGCTGTGAAAGCGCACAGAACTGTAAATCTTAAAGCAATTTTCATTATTTACATTTCATATCCTTTACTGTTTTGTTTCAAATGCAGTTGTGTGCTCCTTCAAAAGTCAAAATATAAAAGCTATAGATGCATTTGCATCAGCCTATCACTCTTGCACTACAGAGCTTGATAAACTTACGACCTTTGAGTGGATTAAGAGAAAAGTTCACCAAAATGCAACATAACATTTAAAAGTGTCTTGTAATCATGCCGTAGTTCAAGGTTGCTTGAACAGCTGGTGACAAGGCCAGGCTTTTAAAGCTCACACTTGACTCTTTAGTGTCTATAAAAAGTTGGAGGAGTCCGGACGGAATTAAAACTTTGTCAAAAATTAAAATGGTTGTCACCGATGAGCAAGTCAAGTTCTATCAGGAGAACGGCTACATCGTTCTTGATGGAATATTCACAAAGGAACAGATTGAGATAGTCTCTCAGGAGTACGACCGTGTTTTTGAGGCCAAGAAGCAGGCCAATATGGACATGGAGGCCACTTGGAATATTGATTGGGCCGAGGGCTTGAAGAAAACTGAGAATACTACCGTAAGTTGCTGCTATAAAGATACCAAACATGTCAATCATTATTGCCGACTATCTACGTTAGGGAGTCGGTGCAGGGCCAGATAAAGTCAAAACTTGTTAAAATTTGTTACATTTTTTGGGATTTCAGGTGCTGTCAATCCACAACCTACAGTGTCATTCGGCCTTATTCACTCGCATGCTGACTAATGAAAATCTTGCTAATGCCGTTTCCAAGCTCCTTGGCTCGCCTAACATTCTTTTGCATCACACCAAGGCTCATGTCAAGCCACCAGAGCGCGGGTCTCCATACCCCGCACATCAGGTAATATTATTTTTATAATAACTCATATTATTTAATTAATTGTATTCAGTTATTATTTAATTATTATCATTATTGCTTTTGTTCGATTTTTTTAAATTTAAATTTGCATTTATTATTTTTATTTCATTATTTTCCAGGACTACTACTACTTCCCCTTCAAGAAGGACACGATGGTAGCTTGCTTTATTAACTTGGACGACACGG
>JAQIWI010000522.1:0-29143 GCA_034698825.1 Deuterosminthurus bicinctus | reverse complement strand
TTCAAAAGCTAACTGCGCAATTCTTTTTATGACAAGGAATTTTCGATATTCCGCGTCGGATTTGGTCTATCTACATGAGACCTCCAAATGGATCTGATCCCGTCGCCGAACTTCCGTTGAAATTTTAATTCACGAAGTCGATCCAGCTCCTCGAATTCGTCTTCGTTTTGACTTCAAAAAAAAAATTAATGTGCTATCGATCTTTCATCAAGATAACTCAGCGTAGTGTATAAAGTGTAGTAAATATTAATTAATTTCTTCGACAAGTCTCTCTGTCTTGATTCCTTGGTATTAAACTAAAGGGCGATTATGGAGAGCTCAAGAGTGATTAAATTTATAAGAAGCCCTGATGGCAGGACGAGGGAGTTAAGTAAGTTGAGAATTGAATGTGTTATCTATGCCAAGCACAAGTCTTACCCAATAGAAGGAGGAAGATTAAATAATTGTCAGCATTCCAGCTCTAAAGATTACTACAGAAGGAAGTTTGCGTGTGAATAGTTGGAGGAAAATCAGTTATGTAAGAGCACTTACCTATTCACTTGAAAGATTTACTACAGCTGGCTGACTGCCAGCCGGCTTGAGTCTCTGTTCCATGCCTCATAGCCTCTTCAACTTGATGTCACACGCACCGGAGTCAAGAAGTGCTTTCCGGTTGTTACTGCTCTAAAGCCCTATAGCCATCTTTTATTTGCATGAAAGGCACGACCAAATTTTTTCTCATTAGTGACAACACAACTGCTACTCAACATAGAGGCATTATTGCATATGTGCATCACATTGAAAATCTTGGCTCACTCAACAGACAAATGTAAACAGAAGTTCAGTACGTCAAAGCATGCACCATGTTTGCATGGTGTGTGTTGCAAGGATACCTTGCACACATACACACGCACCACTTTTAACTCCCGTCTAGTAGAAAGTGAAAGGTGAACATGAGGAAAATAAATTCCCAGACAATGATTTAAGCATGCGGTCTATCTGGACCATAATCATTACCTGCCGTATGAATAGCAACGTGATTCCTTCCTATTATATCTGAATGCATGCACATGCCGCTATTTTTCTTTACTCTCTTAAACAAAAGCGAAAAATCTATTAGAGTCCTGTGCTTTTTAATACAGAGTGAATTTATATGCTGCTGTATACGAGGATCGAATGTAAAATTTCACTTTGCACAAGGTGATTCTGTCATTGAAAGTCACTCTTGTGCGGGTCATTCCCAACTATTTTTGCATGCACTTACGTTAGATCAATCAGCTTCCACCCATACATTACTTCTTTCGACAACATTCTTGTGTCAATATTTATCGAACTAACAAACTTGCTGGAGAGGTAGAAAAGCAGGGACAAACTCTTTTTCGTAATATTCTCGTTAAGTTTCAACTTTTTATACCATCTGATGTTTCTCGACGAAGCATTGAAATTATTGAGACAGATATAAATGAATGAATGATTTAGTTGCAATGTATGCTTCCACATAGGCAATACGATCGTCTATGCATATTATAGACAATTTTTTTATCTGTCCTGTAAGTCTTAAACTAGAAAACAAATCGTCATCTCATTATACGTTTGGGATTATGCTGTGAAAGCTTTTGTATTTGGAAAATGCATTCACTTATTGAGAAGTCATCTACAGTACACGCCACTGGAAATTCAAATGATCGTGGAATTATTTGTTGCTAGACGGTGAAAGGGAAACAATGTGGCGGTGTAGAAGAAAGGAAGCTTTTGTATACGGGTATGTTAGGATTTTATTTACTCCTCTCTTCCGTAAATGACCACTGGCTACCAGTACTCTGCTCTGCGCCTCATTTGCTGATGGGATCCGTAGCGTGAACCTTCTGTGCTTTCACACTACTGATTGAGCCCTTTGAGGTACTCATCACATACCCTCACACAAGCCTACTTTATCTCGAAACCCATAAATAAAGAAATGCAGATAACTAGCATTTCCTTAACAAGCGTTTGATTCTAGGTGCATTCAGATAAATGAAAGCCATGGTATAGGGAGGGGGGGTAGATAATGAAAGCCTCGAGGATAGAGAAAGCTGCTGATAAAATAGTTTTTTTTAGCTTGAATTCATCGACTCGTGAGAGATGTTCATTCTGGTTAAAGTCACGGTGAAATTGATCTTTAGGTCCTGCTATGAAGGTCACAATAAGTACTTGTGGGAGCGGAAGCGGAACATCATGATTGATCCCAAGTTCCCAAAGTTGTAGGCCTTGCGAATCGAGGATGGATGAGGTAAGAATAAAATTAAGCCAACGGACCTGAAGGCCCGCGGCTAAAGAGCAGGTTTCCCAACTGGAAGTTTCCGGTTTGTGGCAGTTCGGGATCACTATGGGTCCTGATATCCATGAGTGAAGCTGATTAGAATCTTCATCCTTTCGTTGCTCCTTTCTTCTGTACGAACCAGGTAGTCTTTATTCTTCACAAATGTTCATACCCCTAGAATGAGGTAGGTTAAATTGTTCAAACCGCCTGTCGATTTAATGGACCCAGTTCCTTTTGGAGTAATATCAGCTTTGAATGCTACATTTCACAGAACGTGAAATAAGAAATTGTAAAAACCATTGTAGCTCCCTCTTCTAAATTAAAGTCTGCTATCATAGCAGTAGTCAATTTGCAAATATCATGCATAAGAAACTGGGTGGGACGAAGATCCATCTAGGAAATTTTAAGGAATAGCTCACAGCTTGTGAGTAAAATATAACTTCTGGAATTCATTTAGTAGGGCTTTGACTGAAATCGGCACGACTCTTTCAATGGGAAATAGGAGCGAATGCATTCGTGCTGAAAGACAGAAGCTTCACGGAAATGATAATAATGTCTTTGTAAAGTTCGTAGCTAATAATAACGGGGCGGGCAAATAAGGGAACAATAGGTTTCAAATTTCATTTACTTTCCTTTTGTTTCCACTTCCTCCCTCCTACATCAACTACTCATCTTCATCCAATCAATGACCTTTCATGTAGAGTTGACTATTGCTAGTAAACACACGCACACCCTGAATAAGGTCAAACAACGTGCGTCTACCTAGCTTCCGCAATAGTATTTGTGCCTGTGAAAGAGATGGAAAATTTGAAAGGATGATCATGGGCTGACAAGATCAACCGCAAAAAGTATGAAAGGATAAAACGTCAAGCTGACAGCAGAGAGTCGTTGCTTTTATTGGATATACATGACCAGTAGCAGAAGTGTCACAAATTTAAGCCCTTTCATTATATACAAGTATCCCTATGGCAAAAAAGTACAGAGAAATGTGAAACGTCACACAACAATAATTGGGTGATACGAACAGTTTGTCATTTGTAGCACTTTTATTTATTTACACACGGTTATAGCAAGCCTCACATGGCTAGGCTCATTGGACATTTTTAAGATGGTTATTTTTAAGAGAATCCACCTGGTATGATGAACCAAATTACACTGTGGGTCATGTCCAAGCTATGTAGTCATTGCTAATTAGTCAATGTGCTATGTATAGGACGAATAATATGCGTATGTGCTGTGCACATATGCTTCATGGTAAACAACAAGCTCCTTATGCGTGTAGCATACAATAATGTAAATACACAACAATAATTTGTTCCAGTCACACGATATTGCACGTAATTCTCACCAATGTCCATCTCTTTGGTGATTTTATAACGCTGATATATTTACATATTGACAACAAGGACGTCGTACCAACTCTTATTACTACTTTGCTGAAATCAACGCTTCGACGGACTTATCGTTTGTATTCATAGCAAGTCTACATATTATTATACAAGTTGAATGACCCAAATTACACAATTATTTCACATCATATCTCATCAAAGGCCTGAGTTGCGCTACCAGTCGGATATTAAGGGGCTACCTAGAGAAGCGACGGGAGTAAATGCTTGTCATACTCGCTGCTACTACAGTTACAAATACCTGTACACTTCCTTTCTGCCACGCTATCACAAGACCGAAGAAACTTTCCGTCTAGATCAACCCTAGTAGCTTCTTCCATGCTAATGAAACAGGGAATTAGATCCAGACGTACCAACTTCGTGGAATTGCTCGTATCGTCGAAAACTTCAACTCCTTCCTCGATACATTATTCACGTGACACGCAGCCTTGTAATCAATCGCTACATTACTTAATGTCTTCGTCTCATCACCCTCACCCTCCATGCGCGATGTAAGACGATTTCCAGGATTTACACACTAGTCAACTACTAATCTTGGTTGCTCCATCAACTATCCGTGGATCATGTAAATCTAATAAACTTTTAGTACAAATATGAAAGTCCTTCTGCCCTTGAGCTCAGTAATATTCCGTTACTTTGGCCTAAGTCAACTAGCATTTGGCTGCAGCAAAACCCTTCACGGCCGAATGACAGTATTTTGGAAGAGCTCTTCTCTGTGCGTCAGCACACAATATTCTGGCATGGCTCGTCTCATCAGACGGGATGACGAGCAATAATTGCGACTTAAAGAGAAGAATACTAGTTCCAGGGAAGAAGAGGGTTGCTATCTGTATATAGGCTACCGTTTGGAAACCCTAAAATCCGAGCTTTACGATTCCTCTGGGAGTGCAGGAGCAACGAATTACTACTGTTACGTTTCGAGCCATTACCTCTTGTTTGCAATCCCGATGGTTGACAATGTGGTAACTTGATGCACCATAATTTAATGGAGGAACTATTGCTTAATCAGTAGAGAATGTGTGTATGTGTGTGATTGAAAATGTGAGTGCATGCCCAACTGTTTTTCTTCCATAAATGAAAAAGCCAAGTGCTGCAGACTATAAAATCGACTGTAAATGCAATTATTGACACCACACAAGCATCATTCTTCGTTGCAATTACAATGAGGGCGATCGCATCACCATATGCAACTAGGTAGTGCATTCTTCTCTGCACGCACCAGAGACCATCATATGATGTTGACAAATGTGCGCTGATCGATCCAACTCGAGTGCTTGCAAAATTGGACGGATGCCCATCTATGTCCTCAATCATCAATACAATAAATAAGATGCAGCTGTTGACAAACGATCATGACTTGGGTGAGCAGGCTTTCTCGTTATCAACCTACGTTTTCTGCTACATTCCGTTGCAAAATTCTGAGGAGGTTGGATAAATGGTGTTCAAGTTATTGTTGTGGATATTTGAGGGCAGCCAATGCGTATTGCATCGTCAGTGTTATGGATTATTTCAAGACTTGATGGAAGAGAAGGTCTACCACCCCAATGTTTCAGGTTAGTCACAAGATTCCGTTCTATATTTTACCTTATTATTGCAATAATGTTAATAAAAGACTCTCCTCCTCTCCAACAATCATCCGGACAAATTCTCGTTTTTCATCACATATGCACATCAGCCCTTTCTGTTTTTGCAAATGACTTTGTTGAAAAAATGTCATAAATCCATTGGAGGCCACACCCATGTCAACTTGGTAAAACCAGTCAACAGCTGTGGAATACAGTTTGAACCTCAGGTCTGACGAATGAGGTCGGTTTTGTTGCATATCTTCGATGTATTCCGCTTTCAACGCCGAATTTCCATATATACATTGGGTTTTCATTGATTTTCTTTCCCATGCCCAAACTTTCATCCTCATGATGAAACCACATGGTAATCTCTGCGTGCACACTGCAGTCTATTCATTATGTACGCACCTTCCGCCTCTTCCCTATATGTATCAGGAGTTTTCCAGCAGCACACATGATGATTTACAAGTGAAGGTTTTCAATGTGCTACATCACATCTAAGTTCATCGCGCCTTGCCTGTGGAGTTGCGCTTCAAATTCTTTGTGAAAGTAGACCGACTTCCTACCAGCGGGTATGCAAGCACTGGAAACATTCACCGCGAGGAAGTGTAATGCAGTGTACGTAGTCCGGTCTTTAGTATCTTCTGTGACTGGCATTTCCGACTCCTGTATACACCAACAGGCCCCATGCAAGCAGCTTAATCTCCGGCACGTGTCCTTTTAGACACGTTCTTCTTCAAATCACCCTTCTAGCGTGACCATTATCGACGACACCTGCGCCATTTCGAACACAGTATGTACAATCGGGGTAAAATGCTGATGTTAAATGTGAAATATCCATGACAGCATGCAGGTTTTTTTCGCTTGAAAAGAAATCCAGGGACAACGGATGGCGTGCGCGGTATGCAAATAAATAAAATAGAACAAGAAGAAATCGCTCAAATAATTAGATAATGATTATTATCGTAGAAAACAAATTAACAGCAGCACTATTCACTTGGTGTAGTTTAAATAATGCATTAATAGTAACTCAATATAATAATTATTTACGCAGTTCACAACAGACGATGATGGTGTCTTGTACAAACTTGGTTAAAATATGGGTAAAATGCTTTGACATCAAAACATGTAATGTGTGGAGTGTGAAGTAAAGGCGGACGGTCTCCCGTGCCTTCAGTAATACATTAACATTCTCCCCGAACATATTCCCATTCTATCACTTTGTTTGATCATGTAGGCATAATTATTGCAAAGATTTCTGTGCATTATGCACCAGATGGTCAATTATATTTGATCACACAGAAGAAATAAATAGTTTAGTATAGTAATAAACTAAGTCCACCATCGCCATCATGTGACATATAATTCATTTCAAATATTCCTGACCTATATCCGTTGTGGTATATTACAGTGTGTTTGTGTGTGTGATTGGAGCAACGAAAAAAACAGATTCAAAGACAAATAATAAGTCGTCTCACACAATCCAAAGAGTCTTCTCAACGCCTTTGACAGTGTCATATTGGGTTCAGCGATTAAAATGCGGTAATATTATTACGCAAGTAATTAAAAATATAATTATCCAATGACATCTTCGTCGTCTTCCATGCACGGACTACATACGTAATAATAAGGCGGTACATAGTATCTTATATAGTGTAATAACATTAATCATAGCAAAAAACGGAGTACTAATAAACAGCGCCGGTTGAAACAAGTACATCTATCATTACAATCCAACATACAAGGGGATTTTAAGCCATCTTTAAACAGAAAATGTTGGAGTGGGAAGGTTGCATGCACGTTCATCTTGAAGGTCTTCAAATACTTACAGTATCCATGCTCAACCCCCTCATCACTCTGCAACACATATCACAAAATAGAGAGAACACTAAAAACCCTGCTGTCCCAAGTACGACACCTTTCGATGACGCTAAATGCGCTCTCTAGATCACCATATGCAACTCAATTCCCGGCGAGCATGTAACTTGGACAGCAAAGGTCAATTAGTATTGGCCATCCATTTCTTTACAGCTACTAACTTGTCCTTCAGTTAAAATCTAGAGATTTCCGAACTCACTTCAGAGCTTACAGAATTTTACATGTACAGAATCGAAAGATGTAATATCATCTGCTGTATCTCAAATTAACCTGCTAGCAAGGAGTCGGACGGGTTAGCACGAAAGATCCTAATGCAATGAATGACTGAATGTGTTTGTGTGTGTTTGAAAACAAGTTTAAAATAATACAAATTAATAACTGTATGTAATTAGTTAATTACGATCAACTTGGAACAGCAAAGACAGAACATCTGTATACGGAGGTCCAACATTATATGTCAAATCTTTCACCTTCACATCTGCCACACAAGTACAGTTCCGTTGACATGAATTGCTCCTTACTGTTCCAAAGAATACATTTCCAGAGCTGGATGCAGCAGCGACCCAACTTAAACTATCTCACCATAATTATCACTATATGTGTTAAAAATATGCATCATTATTAATAATTATGTCAAACATGAGTTTTTCCCAGAAGCAGTGAGAGGAACACTTATTTATCTGTTTACATGCTGAAATATGGATGGATATAACGTTATATTCTACACACAAACCCACATAAAACTCAGCATCATTTCAGAATCCAGAGAGTAATGATAATAATAATTCAGTTCAAAATCCCTGTTATTCCCATTAACTGGTAGTTCATATCTACTGGAGACTTCATTGTCATCGGTATAGAACAGTTGTTTGGTAGACTTTGCAATTCATAATGGCTGGTGACCGTCACAGTCGCACAGTTAAGTCATTATTATCATCATCATCATCAGTAGTGAAAATAGCAATAATAGACAGTTATCATAACAGTAGTATAACAACCTATGTATGTCCGTAATGATAGCAAATTATAGATCGTGCAGCAATAGCAAATAAACATAATAGGCGGCTTTCTCTTATAAGCGCACGATTAATCAAAGTCTCTCACTAGTATAAAAAACATCACTATCTGACTTTTTGAGTTTTTCCTAAGAAAAAAACATTCCTTACACTTATTGGCCACTGAGGGAGCCCATAGTAGTAATTACATGTACACACGCTGATGCTCCTATCTGGAAACATCTCATTTGAGGACTTTTAAGTCGATCAGCAAGTGTAGTCCAAAAACATCCATCAATCAATCAACAGTAATATCTCCGCACATCGAATTAATGTACACTTTTTACACACACAATATATGTATATATATAGTTGCTCATGTCAGCAATGAAGCACATAATGACAGTAGTAGAGCTCAGTGTACCCTCCTCCACATGAGCTGCTGTTGAGGGTAAGGTTGATGCGATTCCTCAGTTAGACCAAGGGCTGAGTATGTATATATGTATATATATATAACAACTACATAGACCTAGCGTAGTAACAGTAGTACTGGTAATATAGCAGTGGTGGTAGAAGGAATAAATATTAACGATTTCACGTGTAATGTAATAATATATCACCGTGTGTAGCCATTGTTGCTCACAATGTGGCCTTGCTGGACTTCGTCTCCTCTTCGCCTTCTGTTTTATTTTATAAATCTAAGGACCAATTCGAAACGTCTACATGCCATTCATTAAGTTGTTGGCCTACAGGTGGTAATAATAGCTACTGCTATCTCACTAGCTTTACAAATGACAATTACGACAAACGTTTTTTTAATATAATAGATGACTTAGCTTTCCCATGTTCCTAGTCTCTAACTCTCTCACTGTGAGAAGCAGAGGGCATCATAAAATCATTGGATCTCCATCATTTCTCCGTATATTCTCTCGCACTCTCCCTCTAACTCTGTTTATAAACTTGGAAGACGTTCTCGCTACCTTTCTGCTTGTAAAATGGTCACACTCTTCCTCTCACTCTCTGTACCTTCTTCCTTTCCCTACTACACACGTACACACACACACACTCACAAGGACGACAGGAATAATGCGACCATCAACAGGAAGCATTTCCCTGCACATGTAATATATGCGTATCTGTGTAGAGAGGTCCGTCCGTATGACTAAACAACTTACACAAGGACAACAACGCACATCAACACATCAAAGGTCGGATTGTTCCTTCCCATCTGAAAACAAACTTCCGATCTCATCTCTTTCCCTTTACACCTCCTCCCTTCCTTCATACCAACAACACCAACAACGAGACATGAATAGTTTAAGGATTGATTAAACAGAAGGAAAAAAGTTTACTTTTCTCCGCTTTCTTCTTCTTCTTCTACCTCCTGACGTGCGTATAGAAATCTGCGTTCAAAAGCTCACGACGATGACGAAGACGACGATTGAAGCGAGAAAGAACCAAAATAAGATTATTATATTATAGTATAGAGTGTACAGACCGAGCGCTTCCGAAGTCCTCTCTCTGTCCGTCATATAGCCTTAAATACACTACAGACAATTACATGTAATATATCACGGCGCCCGCAGTATGTAAATCCCATAATAACAAATTAATTTCTAGCCCTCCCTCCGCTTAGTTACCATCTTCTTACTCCAGTTCTCCAACAATTCCCCTCCCTCTTTCATTCCCTCTTCTTCACTTCCTTCCAACTCACGAGCTTTCATCAATCAATCTTCTCCGACATCTTGCGAACAAGCCATCAGTCCTTGCCTGCAACTGCCCAAAGTCCTCTCCATCTGAAATAATGAAACAAGAATAACTTCATTTAGTCAAGCTCTATACACTTCATTCATTTCATCATATTCCACCCCGCTCTCACTCACTCACTCTATTCTTCCCCTCCTCTCTAGTCTGTTGCCTCTGCTCAATAGACTTGATTCATCAACTCACAGCCTAGTCAGCACGCTTTATGACCCCTTTTATATCAAAATTGCTACCAATCATTATACAGGCTCAATGAAGGCAAGACTGCACACAATTATCCCTTTCAAGACGTTCAATGACTGCTCCCCGCATATAACATCCCACTAAGCCAAGCAGTAGCGCTGTTCACCATTAAAGCCATGTTCTCTCCGGTCAGTTGTAGGCACATGTGATATAAATTTCAATCAACATCCTCGACTATCTCTAAAAAGTCCTTGAGGAAGAAAGAGAATGATTGTGCGTAATGGCATAAAGCTTGAACAATGTTCAAGCATTATGGGCTCCAGTGAGTCTGTGAGAAAGAAGTACTGCAGTGACATTCTCACAGCTCCCACACGGAGCAAAGCCATAAACTCCCGTGTTTCATAAGTGCTTGTCATATTGAGCTCATGAAGGCTACTGGGGACTTTTCATGCTAGCTATACCAAGGGATGCTCCTTTCTTCCGAGCCATATACAAGAGAGAAGAAGAAGAAGAAGACAAGCGGAGCCAGACACAAACACATCTCAAGCACGTCTCACTCCTCCGAAGCAGCACTCATGAAAAATGAACTGCAGATTTTATATGCAAAGTTGAAAACACATGTACGTACACACACCAAGCAGTCTCGTGCTTTCTCATCTATTGTCATCCTCTTCACCAGTCTCATCAACCCTTGAGGTCTTTCTATATCTTACACCCAAGCAGAAAGTCACTCTCGTGGGAGGTTATAGGATGATAAAATTAACCATCGTTCTATAATAACAACAATGACAAAACTTTAACCAGCCACTCTGCTCTCATAAAAGTCCTCTCACGTATCAAGTGCAAGTTCAGTTTCACCTCGTACACCCTCCATTCAACATCAACAACGCTTTGCAATGACCGTGACAACATCCCATATTGTACTGACGCATTGAGTTGAGTCGTCGCACCATGCCAACGCAGGGGTCGTCATATAGCACACACATCAAGCATCATTATGAATGCAGCAGGGAAACTAATATACAATGACACATGACTAGGAGGGGATGCCCGAAGACTATAACAGTGGAGAAAAACATCCAAAGCTAACTCTCAAATGAAAGTGCTCACGAATTTAATTTCTTTCCTCTGTATTCTTTCTCACTAATCCTACGAACAATTATACCTACGCGAAAGTGAAACGACAAGGGTGAAAAACAACACGGTAAATCTCACTCCGAGATACCTCCGTCCTGTCGTTAGCAAGCTCATTCAGCGTTAAAATTAGCACAGATTTAGTCTTCATCTCTAATTCTTTCCCATGGACGTGCCTAGCCCCAGGTTTAGCACCATTCCCACGTGGCTTCGTCTGCTAGAATCCTGTCAACATGTTTTCATGACCGGTAAATACGAGCCACAGGCAAGGAAATTCGTGTACAACAGTGTCACCAAGTCCACTTGATTACCATCCCACTGCTCCATTTAATGTCTTTCCCTTTATCTTCTCTCTCACTCCTAATGAAACAGAACTGCTCCTATTGTCCCAGCAACTCCCCATTACAAAACGCTTTTGAATTCACCTGTGAAACTCGCTAATTGGCCCAACAGGAGCAAAATCCTTTGAAGTCAGGGGAACCTAGCTGATGAGAAGGTCAAAAAGCTAGTCGATGTAGAGCCGAGAGCGAGAGATTCAGACAAAGAATCATACACACAGCAAAATTCATTTCATCCCCTTTGTAAGTTGTCTGTACCAACTTACATCATTGTCACCCCACAGACAGTCAATTTAACTCGGCCTACAAATAGCCGCCCGCTACCAATAAACTGCCTCTTTCCATCTAATGTCATTCGTCAATTTCGAGGAACAAAAACCCATACTGAACCTCAACTGCAAATCGCATTATTTACAATGCACAACTGCCTCCCAACCACTGGATTATCCCCATCTCTCACTACTTATACAACACAAACACAAGCCCATCTACGCGTTATCTGCATGTATACAACATGTGCGTAAAGAGTAGCGCAAAATCACACCAGACCGAGGTACACAAACAGCTAAGTAACAGGAGACCAGGATATTCAATTCTGACTTACTTACGACCTTGTCAGTCCAACTTTTACAGTACTACAATGTGGAAAAACAGAAAATTTTCGCATTAAGGTGTAGAAATCACCCTTACAAATTGTATACACAATAAAAACTGTTCCACCCGACAGAAGAATAGCTGGCATCATCCTGTTAAACCACAGGTTCTTCCATGGAGCAGAAAACTCACGCCCATTTATGTCCCTTCGCGAGAGCGACTCAATGCCAAATCGTGGTGGGCAGCAATGTGTGTGCCAACTCTTTAGTATGTGCATAGAACTCAAATTATGAGGACGCTCGATGATTTAAAATTAGAATTTCCCTGGACCTTACACCAAACTACAACCATAGTACTTCTCACACGCATTAGTCCATTCTTGTGCACAGGGAAGGGTTACTCAGCATGAAAACAGAAGGACTCGCTAGTAGTCCATTCGTCCTGTGGTTTGCAAACTTGTAACATTGGACATGAATAGATCCTGAAGAGAAATATGTGACAAGTGTTGCCACAATGCACGAAAAAACCTTAATAGCGATCATATATTAAGTGACACCCACAGATCATAAGCCTGGTTTCGCAGAAACCAAGATTGGCTATTAAACGCTTTTCGCTTTATTGCACGCTCGAATCCACAACCTTCGTCTCCACTGTGTGTGTGCCTTCTCATCATGAAGCTTAACCAAGGTAAGGTTGCCGTTTAAGTGACAGTATATGACATGAATTTTATTGTTCGCATGTAGTAGCATGAAGCCAAGTAAAAGTCAGCTACTTAAAACGCTCACATAATCACGCTTTAGAGTAATTACCAAATCCTCACCAAGACTACCCACAGTAGCGTGGAAGGATACTATAATAAATTTGATGCTACACGTGTACTTTTACCTTCGTAGGATGATTATTGGTTAATGGCATTTAAGAAAGGGAATTAGATTCATTTAAAGGGACTTATACACGAGCGTCCCTTCTCTCTCTCTCTCTCTGTCTGCGAATACTTTTAGCCTCATTAACTTCTCAAAGCCCCATCAAAATATAATTACTGCAGTCACGCAGGAACAGGCAGTCTATTTGCGACTCAGCTGCCACAATATTGCGTAAATCTTTAGGTCTGGTCTGTAGGGAATTAGGAGGAAAACGTGTTCACAGTCATAATCATCATCATTAGTATTAATAGCAGCCTTGTTGCATCACAGTTGCACAGCAGCAGCAGCGAATGCCATAACCTAGTCACTCACTGTTTGTTTAGTACGGCAAATAACAACACACATAGTTTGACTACATAGAAAAAAATCCAATTTCACCCGTGAATTACTATATACTACAAAAAGATGAGCTTCTCTTCTTTCGCTGGCCTTCACTCTGTGGCATGCAAGATGCTACCGTTAATCGAACAAAAAGCCTCAATTCCCTGCTAACATGACCCCGCCCGAATTAGAACCATAGAGATCCGCACTACACATTACGTATTTACATTACGCAATCCCATAGCAGCCTTCCATACAGACCCCCTACAAAACTTGATTTCAACGCTCTGTGAGCAGCATTGCATTGGTGGTGCATTCACGACTTCCTTGCCGTCAAACCAACAAACATCCCGCAAAACTATCCTCCTCATCCGTCCATAACAACAAAGGACTTGGCAAAGTGTCAAACCTCTGTGCACTTACAAGATTTAGGAGCAGTAGCAATATTCTGTCCAACGATCATTCCCACACCTGAATGGCCGTATGGCTATGAAAGCAAAATGACTTGGAGGTGCAAGCACTCACAGGAATAAATTAAGTAGGCCACTCCGTCCATTACCTATCGATCCGTCAAGAAAATATGGCTTACCATTACATATGCACTCCGCCACAACTATAAGAATGAATGTACCCATAAAAGCGGACAGCCACTTGGCCCACTGGGCCTTTTTGCCCTAAAACATGACACCAATGTTTACAAATCTCCTTAGCAATGTCTTCCCTGCCGCCTCTAAATAACATCTCAATTGCTCCCTCTGCTTTGATCTCGGACTCAAATGATGATGATAAGACACTACAGCCACTCTCTCAGTGTGCATCAAGAAACGCACCTAAACCACTTCAAGCTCATATCAATGGCCCATTCCCTCAGGACGCATTACAAAGTTTGCAGGCAATTTGCAAAGAAGAAACTTGAGTATAGATAATCAGCCTAACATTTTTCGTACTCGAAAGAGCAACAGCAGTGCTCACGGAGTGCATTAAATGTTGAAATTACAGCGGCGAGATGAAAAAAAGAACCTTTTTTTTGCTATGTGGGGCGATCAGTTTACTGTCGCCTCTCACAGTTTGGCAGCGCAAATAAAATGCAAGCGTCAAAAACAACGCATCCGCGAGGACAAAAACTACAGCCATTATTATGATCACAACGATACTTTCGCACTTCAAAAACTTTCACTCATTTAATGTATGTGTCCTCCTTCTGTGCAAGTCGTCACAGGCGCTCTGTGGATCCATTCTTAAAGGGAAACGGAACCAGTGAAATTCTGTCCGTGTGTGGTTCAACAACACTCCATCCGCACAATTTTCAAGCTCACAGAGCTCGGAGCTAAGTTGCTGCAAGGATCTCGAGTTTTTCTCACCTCACACACATACATACACATACACACAGCTCCACGTGTATCATCCCTTCCTTCTTCAACATCCTACCACATGTCGGATGTTACACAGAAACGAACGGCAGTTGTAAGAAATATGTGGAGTAACTTTATTTAGATCAGAGACGGCAGTTGGAGACACGAGGTAGTCATTCACATGCAACTATACATAGGGTGTGCTTTACTAAGCAAAAAGCCCGACTGACGCAAACTGACGTTAGCTGATGAGCCAAATGCTACAGTTATTCTTATTTGCAGCAAAAGTACAGTAGTTTCTCCACTGCTTTCGTACCACTAAAGCCAATCTTTTCAAAGGTCATCTGTCTCTGTTGCCCAGGCGTAACGCAGAAATATCTGCAAAAGTATTATTTGCCTGCATTTACCTCATCAATGTCTTCCTATTATAGGACAGAAAGCTTGCCTTTCGGGGCTTCCGTGTCAACAACAACGTAACACACAAATACGAGAGGAGTAAGCATCTTCTTGCTCTCTCTTACTCACGGATCTGCTCCCCACTCACACAGTTAGACGGATGCTGTCAAAAGATCTTCTCTCAGCAAGGAATTATGTACACGGATATTTGCAATGATATTAAGTAAAGTATAGAGGCATGGGATGGAGGACAGAGGAGGCCAGAGAAAGTTTGAAGGCAATTAGAATCAATTACTCTTCCACTCCTCTGCACTCCAGCACATAGTCTTGGCCATGGCATAGAATTTCCAGTGACATGTATAAGTATGAACGGAGGAACAAATTCGATTATGAGATTCTAAGTACACGTAACTGTTTTTACTAGAGAAACCCATCCCCACATGTGACATTTACAAGATTAGTCCATCTCGACAAAGTTTCCCAATCCTCGGCATCCGTAATTATCCATAAACACGCATAAATAACTATCTTCATCCTCCCACGCAGTCATCAATTTAGAGGCCCAGTAGTGCTGGCTTCAGACTCAAGCTCAAACTTGTGCTGGCAAATCCTGCAAAGATCAATCGAATTCGTAGAATTCAGCCTTATGGCTTTCACGAACATTGCAAAACGATTGATCCCCCATGAATCTCTCAAGAAAAACAGATGGATTTTCTCCACTGATTTGTCCAATTGTACATGGGAATCCTTCATCTGCAGTCAGCCTCGTCCCTGCAGAGCTTCCTATTCAAACAAGCCCAACTGACCGTTTGATGCGAAATTTATGCCAGCTGCTCAATTCTCCGAATTCATCCAACAGAGCTAACTCCCTAAGCGGCGCCAACCAACTCTTCTAAAACTCTTGCCTGTCAACCCACACGCATTCAAAATGTAAGAGAGAAATCAAAGTTAGAACCCTGATAACAGTAGAACTTTCATTGAAAACGAACGAACGTCTATCCGCTGAAATTTCCCCTCCACTGCTGTCAGTACAATCAATTCAATAGCCCGAGCACACAAAGTTCCCAAAGCAAGAGAATACCCCGTATAGTTTCAGAAGAAAGTAACGCCCAAGGTTGTCCTCATGAATACTCAACTTGAAGTCTTCCATTTTCATTCTATTTTTCTAAGCTTTGACTTCCCTGAGGCTTTGAGCAGAGGAAAACAATCGGAAATTGGCACGGTGAATTCCTATAGTGTCTATCTGCAAATGTCCAACACAATATTTCTTACGCCTTACTACTGCAGCAGGTCACTCGCCTTTTTTTAATGACTGTATACTTATTCATCAAGTTTGTTGCCCTTACACTGTCTGACGGAGTCATAAAAACGTAATCTAAAAGCAGAGTAGGAGAAATAGGGAAACACGTACAACTGGTTGGTCGTGTGAGAAGCGATGATATTTATTGTTAAATCAATACAGGTTGTAAATACTATGCTGTGACACAGAGAAAGAGCCACCGCTGGACAATGAAATTACAATCGGACCCATGAGCTGGACGTAACGGTCTATGCACTCAATCCAGGTCAGCCTATTAAACAGATTCATTGCTATTCTACGAGAAAAGCACATGGGTCGTTTCCATCTAATCAGTCAGTTGCCCAGGCGATTTATAACGAAACACCGACTTCCTGACTCCTAAATGTCTTCATTGAGCATCACAGACGGTGCCTTAGCACATGGAAAGGAGAGGAGAAGATCCGAACTACAAAAATCATGCCTGATGTAAAAAATGAAAAATCCCATTACCTATTCCGATACGAAGTGATTTGCGTCAGGAGCGAAGAGTAGAAAGGCTAAGAGTTGTTGTTGGTGTGGAGGAGAGGTAGCTTATGAGACTGGACACGGAGGGAGCCAGTGGAGTTTGATGCGGTCATGGATTGACCATTGGTGAGCGAGTGACTGCCATGACCATTGGTGACGACCCCATTGACTGTGCTCCCGCCGTTGAGAGTGACGGTGCTTCCGTTATTGTTACCCTCTTCCGAGTTTCGCATTATGTTGTGACGTCCATTAAGCGTAGCAGTAGTGCCATTTGTCGTCGTGCTGATTGTGATGCCACTTGAAGAAGACCCATGGTGATTGGCCAGAATATGACCATGTCCATTCACATGACCATTACTATGACCATGGCCGTTGGTCAGTGTGGAACAGTTCCCATTCGACGAGATCCCACTGGCGCAAGATACCCTCAGTTCACTTTTAGAGTCCCCACTAGAGGTTCCATTAGTCGTTCCATTAGACGAGCTACTATTTCCATTATGGATATTCGTCTTCGAGCTAGTCCGAAGTGCGTTGGACCCACTCGGTGGAACTGAGGCACTGTCATTCTGTAAAAAGCAAATTCAAGATTTCAATTTAACATCCCTTAACATGAGATCCCCGGCAGAGTTATATGTTCCCCGAAAAAACCGTCGTCCCGACAATTGAATTTTAGCAGCAGCCGGCTGTACATATGTACATTTTCTTGAGTCCCCCCCCCTCAAAATTCCCACCTTTCTGGCCCTCTGCAGATTTTCTCGCCTCGCCCACTCACTACAGCTTCCACGTATTCCCATTTAGAGAAACCATACTATACTCAACACAACCTCACATTCGACACACAAATGTGGGGACACGGTTGGAACTGTGCAAGGAGGATGAGAAAAATGATAGCTCGCTCACGGGGGAAAGGGAACCATCGTCTAAAACGTCTCATTATACATTCCATCACGTTTTCACAAAATCCAATTTCCACACAAAATGACATGTATCGAGCGCCAAAACCTAATAGCTTCTACCTCGAAAAGACGTCAAAATCCTCAGAAAAATCCCTAACTTTTCTTCTTTCAAAATTAAAGCCTTTTCTCACTCCCTGAACCAAGATGTCGAGGGGAAATGGACCAGAAAAAAAAACTTTTCTCCAGGCTAAAATCAATACCAAGGATCTACACACCAACGTCATTTGGTCATTCACCAGTGTGGCTTTGGGGCCTCAAATACAAATTTTCCACGCCATAATTTCCTCCCGCCTTCGCCTCCCTGTCTACTTGATCTCATCTTCTAACAAACAAAGCGATGTAATGGATTAACCGCAGCCTTCATCCACACCCGACACGAAACACTGGAAATATGCTTAGATAATAGACAGTTTGCGCCATACGACGTAGAAATATATACGTCATCGTAAGCATAATTTTAACATGGGTTGCCATAGGAATTTTCGCGTTTACGCACGTTACGTTTGTGTTACGTTGATTTTCCCAAACTGCCTAATTAAAACAACTACTTTCCATCAAAATGCATGAACAAACGCAAAAAAACATGACATATATTCCCGTAATCCGCTTGTGCCTATACAAAAACTCCATCTTTCACCGCTCGCTCATGGCACAGATCTCATTCACCAAGTCAAACTTGTTCACACATGTAAGTGATTCCTCCGAAAACGGTGATGATTGGTAGTTGAAAATCCTAATTCTATTGTCAAGCCACATTGCATAAAACATTTAAACGGCCCCCTGGGGAAGGTAAACTATAGAACGATCCCGTTTCTTCAAAATACCCACGCACACGTCAGAGTTATAAGTTGTCTGGTGGGAGACGAAACGGGACACTTGAGCCCATCCAGCAGTGATGAACGGCTCTGGAAACTCCATGAATCTCTCACACCAGTAACTCCATCGTACAGTCACACGCATACACACTTGACATTTGGCCAAGCAGTAAAGCAAGTTACAATTCATGTGGCAAGCCAGCAACCCGTCTGGGTCTTGTGCGTAAGGGCAACATTTACCAAGAAAACATCATCCACCGCAAAATATTATTAAGATTGTCATCATTTGCACCGGCTAATATGGTGGAGGGATGTAAATTCACGTAAAATAACTACCAGGATTGCTCATAAACAAACAGAACAGTTATTGTTATTTTTCTCACGCGCACTCCTCCTCGGCACACGCTACATCCTAATGATATTACCGCCAGTCACCACTTCTCTACAAGCCAACTAGATCTTATTAGCGTGTACGTATGCACAAAGACACACATGTACACACTCCTTGAAGCGCCTAGAGATTCCTCCACTCTGCGGGTCTCCATGGAGCAAAATCCTGTCGTTGCTCTGCACACGAGTCATTAGTATTACACGAAGTGAATCCCTCTCTCTCTCTGACTGCCTCTAAAAGGAACACATATACTGCCGGATGTATAATCAAAAGCTTGTCCCGCGTCTCTTCTCATTTTATACTTTCTTAGACTCAGTGCGGTCCCATCCAGAAAAACAACAGTACATTCTGTCGGAGCTCATCGAAAAAACCCTGCGTATGTGAGGGCCCCTGTTCCCTTGTTTGCAGGAAGGAGATTCAGTACACTTCATGTATGTTTTTATGGCTATACGAATCCGCGGTGTGCTCCGGGGCAGAAGTCGGCCCAGGTGAAGTTCATCTGTTTCAACAGCGATCCTCCATGTGTACAAGCTTACTCAAACAAAGCGAGTTGTCTGACGAAACGTGCTGCTGCCTAACTGTACAGACTGCAAGGCGAATACTATATGAATGCCATTTTCTCAGCCATTCGCCTGCACTCACTCCTTTCAGATACAAAAATAAATTCTGTGTTCAAGTACACTAACGTGAGTGCCGAAATAGTAGCTCACCTAGAAATGTGTGTGTGCGTACATACGTCAGTCTCTGAGTCACTCACAGTCACATTTCCATCTTCTGCACGTGGCATATGCTACTGTCTCTGAAAGGGTGACGCATTTGGAATATCAAACAAAGTCTTCCATGAGTAAAATATGGCTACATTCGGTACTAGTAGTGCCTCCCTGAGAGTGCTAAAGCTTATACACTCGAAGGCAGCCGCAGCCTCATGTTCCACCTTTAACAAGTTTGCAAATCCGACTGAAAGACACGTGTGAAACCTTAAAAATCTTACAAGCCCTCCAATGAAATAAACACAGAGGAACGGAGCACAAGTTCTGGGTGAAGTTCCATACGCAATCATATATGTGTACACTATATAGATTCCGCAACATGATCATGAATTATCCCTGGCAAAGGCACAGATAGCTCTGAAAATGGTGACCTCAAAGTAGATACTCTCCTATAGACTTAGAGATGTTTCCCACACGGCAGAGCGGCAGAGTATGATGCACTTGTGCCAAAATGCCACAGCCAACTTTATCCTGTGAAGCCGCATTCAGTCGTCATCCTCATGTCAGACAGACCGGCGCTCACTTATATAAACTTCTATCACAATGCTATAGAGTCCTAAATTCAGGCATTAAACCTACATAGTATCCTGACCAGGTCGAAGAACAAGATTTTATTCACCATAACTCTACATGGTGATCAAATCCACAAAAATTGCAACAATTCCAAAATGATCATTCTCTTGACTATACCGGGAGGCATGCGCACACAGCCTGGGAATTCTTCAAAGTAATTCATCCTTGAATACATCAAATACTCACTCTAAAGGCGTAAAAAACCAATCAAGTCTCGCAAGGCGGAATGCGTATACTGCGGAAAATCTGCACACTCATACTAGTGAGTACAGTACAGCCCTGATTGGCATCATTTTATTTCCTCTTCATTTTGCTGTCACTTCAAAATTTCCAGTCTCCCTCCTTTGATCCACAATACTACACACCACACAGCAAGTTTTCCTATCCAGATCAATCAGAAAATGTCATACAGGAAGGAAAGACAGGGCATACACGCTGAAGCTTGTCAACATCGTGGCTAGAATACAACACTGTAAAATATCCTTTCGACCCAAAATATCTTTTGTATTTACTGTACAGAGGGATCAGAATAGATCCTATCCGCACAAACTGTCACACGAAACTCTGCAGTCCCCCTCAACACTGCCCGGATAGCACGGGCACAAGGGAAATCTGCCGAGCCGCACCAACAGTATAGCGGAGAGGATACTCGGACGAAGGGACCAATAACATAAAATTTATTATGGCATTGTAAAGGGTGTAATGTAACCAACCTTATCGGCGGGAGTTCGCGGAAGTCTTCTCCGAAGCCAAGGATGCCGAAGAGCAGCTCCCGGAGTAAGGCGAACACTTGGGTCCCATTCTAAGCAGCGGCGTATAAAATCCACAAACAGGGGATCTTCACAGCCTTGTAGAGCAGTCTGTAATACAAATGACACAAATAAATGAGATTCAAGGTGACAACTTCAAAATTCAAAACACAACTTCGCACTCACATCCCTACCACCACCTAACTCCAAGCTGTTATACTGTTCAGGGAAATCCTTTCCGGACAGCTAACTGGAGCTGGTCTATAGTCATTGCAATTTGATTCCCTTTAAGGGGGTCCCTTCCTCTCTTCCTAGCATAAATTCTTTCTTGGAGCCTTTGAAAATTTATAACAGTCAACTGCTTTTCACACAAAAATTCCCTTAGCGAAGTCTCCTAAGCTCACTCACGCTCCAGATAAACTCTTGCACATTTACTTTCTTCTTCCTCTCTCACTCAAGTTCCAATTGGGATAATTGTCGTGCCCTAATAAACTCTACAGAGGGCAGCAATAATATTCAGGACATAGTACTTACTCTTTAGAGAAATGATTAGAACAATAAACGGATTTTTATGTACGCCGGTAGTTCTGCGAGTGAGTGTAGCATGGATGCATATTGATAGTATGCACGCAGGTACACTATTGGAACTGACTACACATTTCCTAGGTGGCCTTTTGTTGTGTAATTACAGAGAAAATTGAATATACGGTTCAACTGAGGTCACTCCCTGTACTTGCGTGACAGTGGAGACAAAAGTTGACAGGAAACGAGTCTTAGACAAGCATGCCAGGGACAGCGGGCGGGCATCAGGAGCCATTAGTCATTTCATACCTGTCGCTTGCTATATATATATATATATGAAAACTAACATTCAATGGGATCCTTCATGTTCATAATCTAAAACTTTTCAAGTCTGTACGTCCGCCCTCCATTATTACCTGAACAACCTCACAAGTATATTATATTTTCCTTGGGCTCAAACGACACTAGTTTCTCAATGTCTACCTACTTGACATTTTCTCAATAAGTTTCTATTATTGGGCCACACTTCCGTCAGCTGAGGAGACAACACAAGAAACTAGAGCAAGCCCTTGAACCAAAAAATGACACAGACTGCACTGATGAGTGAACAGTGAAAACACCAACAAGACATAATTAAGTCGGGAGAAATGACTCACCTGTAAGTCACGAGATCCGGGTGGCCCCCGAAGTTTCCCACGTCGGGAACGACCACCATTCAAAATAGTAGTGCCGTCAGCTAATGTCTGTGCTTCACAGTAGCGAGGATAACCTTTCGAACTGCAAGGACAAAAAACATGGGGAAAGATATGAGCATGAGAATTAAACATGGACTTTTTCAATAACCTCTGAAAGGTTACAGACTTTTATAATGAGTGCATCGAGCGGTTCAAAATGATAATATTCTCTCTCTCACACACACACAACTATGAACAAAAGTTGAGAAATGTTTCTGGCTCATTTGCCAAGTCAATAACCTTAGCATTTCGGCACAGAGTATATTACATGTGAAGATTAAACGATTTCCGTTCATTGGCAACATTATTTCTCACATTCTTCAGTCACATACATAAGATATGAGACCGCCTTGTCTTCCGTACAAAAAGCTCCAACTCACTACCAACCGCCACTACAACAATAAGGGAAGGGCATAAACACATAAAAGGTTGAATATTATTATCATCATTATGACTACTATACTATTTCACTATATAAGTTAGAAAAAGCAACTCCGCGTCATCCCTCGACTGCTCATACACTGACGGGTTTCCGTGTTGAAAACGAAAAAAAAACGGAGTACTTTAGCACTCATTATATACAAAACTTGAACAAAGGCTCGACTCATATACAACAAGACTTACCTAATGAAGTTTTTGGCCCGTCTTGAAATTTCTAACAACTTAGGTGGAGGCATTCCTAATAGTTCTATCATGCAGGCTAGCTGATCCGCTTCGTCTTCACCAGGGAGGAGGGGATAGCCAGTCAGAAGTTCAGCCAATATGCAGCCCAAACTGGAACAGTAAAAAAACACAGTCATATATACAGATTAATTGCACGTCATAAAAATATACAAGGTTAAGGCTACTAAACGTTCCTGTCTCCCTCCTCATCATCATGAACATCCCTTACGGTTCGTTAAACTACACTCGCTTAGCTTCGTACTAAGTATAGAGGTAACAAGGTCATAAAATCCACAGTCATGAACTCATTTTATTTTATACTTTGATCAGCATCAACAACACCCTACATAATAATAATAAATCCATCTAGTATGATGTGCATACAGGACAGTGCTGTGTAGTACGCTTTGTGCCACATGCGTAAGTCAGCAGAGAGAGAGAAGGAGAGAACAATGCACTTCCTATTTAAACTTTTTCACCTCCGGTGGTGGTGTAAAAACAGCCGCCAAGCAGTTCCTGAATCTAATCTACCATGTGCCCCACCAATCTCCTCATCATTCCTATAATAATCACTTCATCAAGTTAATGAGTATTCACGCTTCAAGCTCATTCATTATTGTTCTTAATGCACAAGAACAATAATTAATTCATGGGATCATTCGGAGAACAAAAAAAATCAATTATTCCTCCTATTACTATTGCCTCCACAATAACATGGAAGACCTTGCGCTTTGGTGGTGGCACAAGCTAAAATTTAATCAACAGCTGTAAAAATTCATTCCCTTCCTCAGTATCAAATGTAGCTCAAACTTTTAGTTATCTATGTTCATGCAATATTATGATTATGAGTATAGCTTCCGCAATTTCCTCCTATAATAGTAGTTCACATTTTTACACGCGCAACATTGATTATATGGGAAATTAGCACACATCAGTGTACTAAAAGTAAATAAATAATCATAATTTCTCTTCACAATAATAAACGACCGAGAGAAGTTCTCTCCCCATGTACGCAATCAACTCATACACTACAGTCTGTAATAATAAAATTGTCCCAAGACTTGATGCGTCAACAGCAGTCTCTTCGTATTAGTTTGCACAATAACAACAGCTGCTCTGTCATTGGCAATTTTTTGCAAATCGTCATCCTCTTCGCCGTCGTACACAGTCGTCGCCTCGCTTCCCCCTCATCCGTAATTTGTAATATTTCCCTATCTGCCCATTCATGGCCATGTAGTCATTCAACAGCCTAAGTACAGTTATGAGATGAAGTAAACCAACTTTGTTCTCTTGAATAATACTCTTTCTTTGTCTCTCATACTCTTTCATCATCCAACTTGCTCCTGCGGCACTTCCAGTTTTTTTTCCACTCATGCAACATTCAAACAAGGAAGAGCTACAAAAACCAACGCGCAGCAACAGCAGGCTACAGAGAAATTATTATTAGGATGATGAAAAAATTTCACATAGCAAATACTGCATAATAATCGTTGATAATGGAACCTGCGGGAAATTATGCTTGCATTCAGTTCTGATAATAATAAAATAACTATAGCCACAATGGCTGGCTATCTGAAATCATTGCATCTTATACTACGAAAAAAAGGAGCAATCTGCTCTTGGCTTGCTTAATTTCTTCCTTACCTCCACATGTCAATTGGAAGTCCATATTTGGCTCCAAGTATAACCTCTGGAGCTCGGTAGAAGCGGGACTGAATGTAAGTGTAGACTCTCTGATTCTCATAGCAGCTTGAACCGAAGTCAATCACCTGTAAATCCAAACATATACAAAGAAACTTTAGTATCAACAATTACTCGGACAACTTGGCATGGCTTGTTCTCAATACAAGTAGGCAGAGTTCAAGTAATAAATTTCATAAGTGTGTACTATATATTATATGACAGTAGCGGTGGGAAAGCTCGGTATTTTCACTCTTGAAAAACTTGCACAGCTGCAAGCCATCCTCCTCATTAACTTCTCTCTCGCTCTCTCTCTCTCTACACACACACAATCAACGAACACAAACATTCCCCGGGTTCTTTCACACCGATCCCGGCGCCCACACTTTTCTTTTAATGGCTGGTCATGCCCTCCTCCGAAACAGGACTAGAATAACCAACATCTCAGAACATTTCCCCAATGAACCCTCACAGAACAAAAACCTCCGTCATCGTGTCATTATCATGCACATTAACTTTCAACTGTCGTCCAAGAAAAGTTATTATCGTACATACAGGACAAAATAGAAACCCGCCTTCCCTCTTCAATCTAATATATCTGACTGCACAGGCACACCACACAGAGACAGACATGGAACTCCTTTATGACAGGGCACGTAAACTGGGTCAACCTCACCATAAGCATAGGGCAAGATTAAATATTGTTTCTACTAATATACTCCTTTTGCCGGTTCTTATCCCACCACTCCTCCAGTGTAACAGTAACAGAGGTCTAATATATACCTGACGTGCAAATCGTATAGCGGATCATGTCACTCATTACTACGCTTTTCCCTACAGGTTTCGTGCTCCGACTTGATCATTTCCATACTCCTTTGTTGCCTTCAAACTAGCGATTTACTGCGTCAAACATGCATTTTTTAAAGTGCATCAGGCTATTCATCATTTATCAGCTCACCTATACATACGCACAAACTCACTTACACACATACATACAGAACTAACAGCAAACGTATTCATACACCGTTCCAAACCATCCTCCAGCAATTCTTTTCCCTTTTTTTGCCTCCACCTTTTACGGGTCTCACATAATAGCATTCCAATCAACATGCCATCGCACAATAAATAGCACATTAGATACCCTACAAGATTCCTACATCCATCCCCTCCGAAAAGTCACTTCATTTATTCCTATTGAAAATCTAACCGTTTCTCGTATAGAAATTGCTCAAGAATTGATGCAATTGTCCTATCAATTGGTCTCATTTTACGTCAAAAGGAGTAGAGCTAATAGGCTTCCCAAGAAGGAGGCCAAGTCGAAGAAGAAAACCTCACAGGTCCACATCCTTTTGCATTGGAACAACTCATTATGAACTATTTTAATCCTCCTCACTTGATATATAAATATGCTGAAAGCTGATTTAAATTTAATCACTCTCTGGATACATAATGTGGTCTGTAGATTTTATTCAGTGGATCAGCGAGAGCGACTCTCGAAATCATCATTATACCACTCGCACATCTATATAATTATAAGACATTTGAATATATAGTCTACCAAACGATGGCTTATTACTATTCTGCCTGTTATGGAAACTGAATGCAAGTAACTAGTGCCAACAGTTGCATATATGTAACTGTGAGATTTTATATTATATTACATACGCAATAAAACATATATTCATCCTAGCCGGTATGACTGGCACAAGAGGCCCAGGGCAGAAGAAAAACTTCAATTTTTTCCCTGACGACAGGAAGCGTTGCCCCTTATTAACTGCAGCTATTAAATTTCAAGTATTCGCCGATGCACCTGTGTCACACAGCTGCTGCTTCTACGCTACTGCTTCGCCTTCCTGTATACACTTCTCTCATCCTGTCTTCCATCATTATCATTCCGATGAGTCCATCGGCTTTCAATGGCTTGCACCAAGAAGATAACTTTTCTTGAAATCAGAAGCAGTATATAGTAATAACCGAATGCACTCACCAATGCGGAATGACAGGGTCATCAGCAGCAGAGTGACTGCACAATGCAAGGGAATTAGGACGCAAGAGTCCAAGTTTTTCCCCTCAATTCTCTCACTGACTCATCATCGTCATCATCGAGCAAAGTCTCCAGACAACAGCATTAGTCATGACAAGATTTAACTCACTTCAAGAATTTTAACAGTCGAGAGTTAATAAGGTAGAAAATCACTCAAGACTGCAACATGCGTCTTTACAAAGACTTCACCCTATGTAGGAGTCACCACCCCGATGAGCCAGTCAACATTCCCTACACAACCTGTCAGCCTTTGCATTTATCCCCCGACTAATACTTGTTCCACTGAAGAAGGAGGACTCATCTGGTAGCGGAGAAAAATTGCGGCAAGCATCCATCCATCCACAAGGCATAAGATGGGCACGATAATGTTGACTGAAGCAAAGAAGTCAATCATTTGAAAGCATGCAAACATGCTACTCAAACAAACCCCGTTTGCCAAATGTTTACTCTCACAAAGTTATCTTTCTAAACGGACATAAAGCTTAGTCAAAACAATGATGAAATCTAGATCTTTTTCAAGCATGATTCAATGCTGATCATGCACAACAAGGAGTGCCACTTAGTCAGTTTCCAAACCACACCTTCTTTTCCTTACGTCTTCTTCAAATTATAGACAAAAGAGCTGCGCTATGTGTTCTCACTTACACCGTCAACACTTTGTGGAATCGGGCACACGTTAATTTCATGCTGACCATTTCGTGCTGGAAGTATTTCCCAAAGAAACTTGATATAAAAAAGAGGAAACGGATTGAGCGAACGTTGGCACATGAAACTAATGGCAGACGGCGCTGGTAGGCAGGCTTATTGGAGCAGAACATAATCTCGAGTAAAGAAGCTCCGGCCCTTTCTTTTTCACGCCAAGTAATCACTTTGGAGGAAGGTATAAAGAGAGATATAATAGGAGTGTATATGAGCCGAGCACGAGGAGCTTCAACTTGCGGGCAAAACTTTGTCTTCCCATCCTAGCCTCCTGTTCCATAGTTTTCCAAGCCGCTGCTGTATTATCATCATCATGTATGCATACATGCGAATTCTATTTTACCAACTAAATACTGTAGCCTTGTACAGGGCTCTGACTCTTCCAACATTTTGGAACTTTCATGAACGTGTTATAATGATGGAGAAATTAATCCAAAGTGAACTTCCGTGCTCTATACAAACTCCAGCCACTAACTCTTATTGCTTGCACTATATACAAATGATGATGATGACACTCTGCCATGGCGTCCTTCCTATACCAACTGGCGAAAATTAAGACAAGGCGGAAGTGGAAATGACTCTCGACAATTATTCACAATTTGTTTGTGCCTGTGACGACCAGACTGCACACATAGTATGTGGTTGCATTTAACTGTGCCGTTTCAGAGTGAAAAGCCTTTATTCCCAGTGACAGCGTGCGGTCTCCATGTCTATGAGCAAACAACAAGTTACAAGAGCCATAAGTTTTTCTATTCCTCTCACTCTAAGCAATCATCATCAATTTGAGAGGCCATTAGTCACTCTTCCCATTGTGTACAGCCTATCATGTAAGAGTGCACTAGTTCTCCCTTGTCTTCTGCACACTTCCATAAGCTCTCTATGGCCTCTGTCATATCCCAGTGTCTGCTGTATCAATGTTCTATATCCGTTTAAGAGTCAAACGTTGACAATCATAACTGTATTTACAAAGCGTCAACGTTCATTCTTCATCTTATCGGTCATTGTAACCGTGATGATGAGGGTTCTAACAGAAGGAGAGAATCTCTACAGGGATGCCGTTACAGCCAATCAATTTATTTCTCACGTATATTGATCGTTGTTCAAACTAAACAAGTGGGCACTGTACTGCCTACATGCACACACATCGCTGGTGGGCTTATTATTAAACGACCAAAATGAACAGCAGCCATCTCGGCGACTACGAGGTGTTGGGCGGAGGGCATTTAAGTTCAATTGGACACCGCCTGCACTCCAGAAATCCCCATGTCTTCGGCCGCAGCACGTCAATTATATGACAACTTTGTCTTATAGTTCAAATACTCCCAGCGACAATCTCACCCACAATATTTCCAACAATTTCAACACCAATGCACCACTCTAAGTAAAACTTCCCAATCCATCAATCTCTCTTCATTTTCCATTCAAAGTCAACGAGTCATCTTTCAGCAGGTGAACTCACACTGGCCACAAGTGTGTATATAAGATGCTAATGCTATATGTACTTGCTGTCTGTCAAGCGTGTCCTACTTTTACCCGCACAAAGAATCATGATAAGAACAACATGTTCTAAATCATTGTCATAAGTCGGTAAGAAACAAGATGCAAACATGTATATA
>JAQIWI010000521.1:0-29226 GCA_034698825.1 Deuterosminthurus bicinctus | reverse complement strand
AAAAAGCCGGAACTCAGGTAACACGGTCGTGCTGCATAGCAACGGCTAATGGTTTTAATATTATATCCCTGCTGGCTCTTTTCCCATGTGACTATTTTTATGCGTCAACAACGCCAACTTGTGCTCCACTACACCAATTTCCTCACTTTCGCTCATCTCCTCGTACCCCCTGTTCTGCCCTCTTTAAACAAGATTCCGAGTTTTATTGCTCTTGTACTACGTCCAATTAAATTCTCAGCCTTTTAACTTTAACTATAAGTTATACGTACATCTCCATTTATTTGCCCTGTTGTAACTTCTGCAGGGAATTCCGATCTGTCTTCAGCTTAGCTCCGAAATGAGGTGAAAGGTTCGGTGTTACTTTGCTCATTTAAACCACTTCCTGCTCCTACTTGACCAGTAAGTTGTAGCAAGTTTGCACAGGTTACGCAGATTCTATATAAATATACTCAGTCTGTCCTCACATGCGTGGCATTCTTTGTGCAAGAGGAAAGCAATGCACAACGTTATTATGTCTACGGTTGAACTGATCAGCATTTTGAATTCCAAAAAAACTGACAATTGCATGGCAGTCGAACGAGCTTCTGTAAGCTTTAGCAAAATATTCAAGAGGATAAGGAATGCAAATTAAACTCACCTTTATAATGGCGAACGGACATGATTCGGTTGCTTCGCTGTTGATTCGCCTCCTGAAATTACATGTCCCGCATACGTTCCCAATGCAGCTGAGGGCTTCCAATTTAGCAGCTTGGAGTCTCCATTAGTTCTCATTCTTTAGTTCGGAGAACTTCCAAACCTAAGGACATTTGGACCTGAAATTAGCAAAACATTTATTACAATCTGCTCTCCTGAAAGTGTTCTTTAATAAGCTTTCACCTGCTGCACTTGTGCCGGCACACAGGGTGTCCCTTGCTATTTCCTATAAGGACGATTCAAACATTATGTGTACTTTGATTCTACTCAACAAGCTAGTTCAATTAAAATGATCGATGTATGATACAATACATTCCGCTCATAATTCATCTCACACGCTTGGACATAGTCAAAAATTATTCGTCAGAATTCGCAATTAGCATCTCCAGATCAAGTATGTCTTTGCAGGTGGCCAGAGAGCTAGGAAGGATGTTTGCATTTGCATGGATGTTGACACGAAACAGTCTGCATCCTCCTGACTATGAGTCTCTATCTGTGTCATGTTAATTGCCAAACTCAGTAATGAGATTCACTCATTACGTCTGATGAAGTGAGGTAGGTAAACTTGTTTCTTCTGTTGCTACAAATATGAGGAAATCCCTTGACTTGACGAATCCTTTCTGTGGGAACCAGAGGGCGACTATGGTTACACTCGTATGCAAAGGATGCTTTATTTTCAGTACAGACACTCCAGTCTAATCACTTGGCGGATACTGCATGCACATTGCACTGGAATATTGTAGAAAGAAATGTAAAAGTCAGGGAGTTATGTGTGTTAACTTTTTGTATCAAAACAAATTTATTTTTGCTGATAATACAAAAAAATTGACAATACCAAATACAGCGTGTGGTCCCTTTACAGGAGACAAATTGTTGTTGGATTTACAGCAGGGTAATTTTTTTGTATACCTTTGTGCTCTCTACGTCACACGTGTGTGGTCTACAAAGAGAAACTATACACGATAAATTTATAACAATTTTCCATGGGACCAATGGGAATAATTTAAAAAAATTTCAACTGACCAATTATATGGCAGCCGGACGAGCTTGCTGACATATTTGTAATTAAATAGGTGACAAGATCGTACAGTGAGTTTAACCTGCATACACACACACACTCTTATATTTGTGTACCAAGACTAGGTCTAATGTGGATCGGAAATTGGATGGAGGACAGGAAAGTGATAAGAAGGAGATATAGCGTCTGACTGAAGAGGCGGACTTAGTTGTATCCGTTGTTGTTGCCGTTTTGGTATCCACCATTTTGGGCAGCGTTGAGGGCAGCGAGTTCAGCACCACTAAGAGGGCGGGATCCACGTTGGATGTAGTTGGCGATGAGACGGGCCTTGAGTGGATCTGGGGGGATGAGGAGCATGATGCGACCGCCATTCTGAAGACCACTGTTGGCACCAGCTGGTGGTCCATAGACTGGAGGAGCACCGTAGGCAGCACGTTGAGAAGCAGCGGAAGCAGCACGGGCAGCCTCTTGTTGGGCCAAGTCTTGGCTCACAGCATCAACAACACGGTCCAAAAGCTCTTGTCCGACGATGTCACTTGGGAGGTTGGCACCTTCGTTCTCAAGCTCCAGGTTTGGCTCGGACTCGATGGGTCCATCATTGATTCCAGAGTTGCGACCACCAGGGCTGCCATAAGCTGAGCTTGGGACTCCAACGGAACTGGAACCTGGGGCTCCGTAGCTACTGCCTGGCAAAGCCTGCTGAGATGGGGCACCATAGTTGTTGGAAGGTGCTCCGTAGGAGCTGAGAGGAGCCTCAGCCGAGGCCAGTGCCACGAGGGCAGCAACGATCAACTGTGAACACACAACAACAACAACAAAGGATTATTTCAATGAGGAATTTTCACTGGAAAAAATCTCTCCACTAATAATTCCCACTCTGTGAGAGGAAGCAATGGACAAAATCCGACTTGGTGTCGATCAGCAACTTGCTTTCACTCTCTCTCCAATGTAAAACTGGCACTTTTTTGGTTGGGAGAAGTGGAAATGGATTCTTTTTTCTATTAAAAAAAAATTATTGGAAAATCTGCGATTCACTTACAAATTTCATTTTTTTCCAAAAGATTAGGATGAGAAGAGAAGAACTGAGAGAAGAAGGTGTGACTGATTTGGAGATGAGACTTGTGGAGCTTTTATACCAGATTTTCTCTCCGTGTGTAATTGGGAATGAAGCGCGGGTCGACGGGCCGTATGTCATTCAGCAAGGGCGGAGGGAATGGTCACTGTGATATTATGATGATCGTCATCATCATGATGATCATCATCGCCAAGATGGCCCCTAACCTTTTGGCTCGGGTTGTTAGTGTTGTAGCAGCAATTGTAGTAGTAAAGGGTACTAGACAACGTGTGTGTTTGTTGTGTGCACCCTTCTTATGACCTGTCTGTATGTGTTAGGCTTATTATTATGAGCATAATAATGAGCCCATCATCCATTGTTGTATGTGTAAAAACTTTTTAACTTATGGATGATATAACCATCTGCCAATGAGGTACAGAATTTACTCGTTTCTATCACTCGCATGTATGCTGCACAACTTACACGCACATAACAACAAGCAATCACACATCATAGAATTCTCTCTCTCTCTCTGTCTCTCTCTCTCTCCGTATTAAGAATTCAGTGAGCAAGGAGGGGAAAAGAGGATCCTGCTGATTGCCTTTCCAAGTTACATAAGTTGTCTGTGTATCATCATAATAATGTATAATGTTATGCCAAAAAGTGCGAGTTGTTACTATCCCCCATAAACTTGCCAGCTTCTGGCTATCCCCCGTCTCTTTTATTGGATTGTCTTGGAAAACATATTAAAGACGTCGTAACTCATCTATAAATCAGATCCATTGTGACGCTACACACTTTTACCGCTGCTTGTAACACATTGCAAGGCTTGACAATGACACACGCACCCTTATCATTCCCTGTCGACGCCGATAACCCACGTACGTAACAAACGTACGTACACCTTCGGCCATGCATGATACAAGTTTGAGGGGTTTTTTGGAATTTTTATGTGCATTTCTGAATGTAGATTGAGTAATAACATGGATCCCTCCTTATCTCACATTACTTTGTTCACCATTAATTTATTACTATTTTAGTTTCACATATCCCTTTCATTGTCACACGGAGCATTTTTATCAATTTCTTGGCACTCACGGAGTGAGGACAGCGAGTGCCTCTGGGTGAGGGGATTTCTCAAATTATTTCTTTTAGTGCATTATCCATTGCTTTGGTAGGAAGACATAAAAGCCATTGGAGGTTACCAGTGTCCTCACAGTAACCAATTGTTGCTGCTCCTTGTCGCACACGTTTAAGCAGAACCTCCCGATGTGAAGGGATCTCTTATTGTTGTCATCTGCTAATTTTTACAAACTCCCGCATCTTCCCAACGGTCCTCACCGTTGGGCTTGGAGATGTAAGAGACGCCGGAAGTAATTCATAGTTTACATTGATAGATTGAACTTTCAATAGTTTGAGAGGAAACGAGTACAAGAGTCATCATGTTCACTGACTGAGTTATTAATTATTATTATGAAAATGATTCCATCCGGAAGCTTCTCTTCCACCTGAGAATTGATCCCATAACGCGGTGACATGTTGATGGTCCCATTCAGATGAATACACACACGCATATGTACAATGACATGCACATGGTGACCGGCCTCCGTTGGTTTTTGAATCCTCTTACAACTCGTTCCATGTAGAAATCCCTCTGAGAGAATTATTGCTGTATGCTCTTGCACATACGTACGTACATTTTGAAGGAGCAAATGATGATACATATTTAAGTTGACAGGATTGCTAATTCATTAACCTTTGGCTATACGTTCAATCATTAGTATTGTTGCTCTTGGACTCATCATTAGTTTTATTGCCTCATTTCCTTCCGCCGACTTCCTTTTGCGTTTTTTTCATCCTGCCGCCAGACCCCAGGCACACACACCATGTGCATATGGATGCAGAAAGTTGTACACCAGCTCGTGATGCGCTTGTAAACAAATTATGACAGCATCCATCCGCCATTCCTCTGTGTAATTTCATTGTGATTCAGACGAGGATCGCATGATCGTGAGGATGCACGAAATGAAATTAACGCAGCTAGAGTTTGTTTTTTCATGTACTTATCATCCATAATGATTTTCTTCGTGTCTGCATCATGTTGACATGGAAGAAACTATGTTGAGCAGTCATGTAATAATTGGTTTTTACCATCATAACCAGGGACTGGTTCATGTTCACAGGGGTTTCCGGAGAAAGTACGTACGCAAGTAAACTTAAATAATTCACAGGATTTTCCCTCATAATTATTTTTTTTCATACATTTCCAATTATTATTGATTTGAATACAAAAAAATGATGAATGAAAATTATATGCAGACTGCAAGAAGGTCGAGGGAGTCAAGTGTCATCCTCTGGTTGCATCATATGACTGTCTTTATGGATGTGATGCTCATCTGAAGAAAAATTTATCATTGTGAAGTCATAAGAGATGGAAAGAATGATGCTGTGAAAGTTATAAATTTCTCATTCTATGGATGGATGAATGAAGAATCTTTTGGCTTGTTAGTATTCCATGAGGTGTGTGCCAGAAATCCACAAAAATGCAAACTGTTTTGGGTTAGTGAGAGAGAAGCTGTTGGCAGCTTATCAGTTGCAACATTTGACATTAAACATTTATCCATAACTGTAACGTGGCAACAATATGGCGCTAGAAAGATGATGCTGCTGCTGCTGTTGATGGCTTTGAACGCACACTATACCAAAAAATATTCCAACAACTGAAAAGTGCCAACTTGAAAATCCACATGCTTCCACCACTCATCTTTTTTTTACTCAATTTTTTGACAATCCTCCTATAACGCATCATAAGTCTTGTTATCAGAGAATGGTACTTTATGGTCCACACATTGGCACACTCACACGTGTTTTTGTCATACAGTTTCCCTCATTTCTCCCATAATGCACAACCAGTTGGAACGCCATGCGAGTACGTAAACCAGTTAACTACATACTAACAGCTCATTACAACTGCATCCATCAAATGTTATTGATACTATGCACATGGGTATATTGACAGATCGTGATCTAGTATAGATTGGACTGCGTGGATTTTACACTGTGCGGGATGCGTAGTATATGCATCATCATATGATGTGAGCAACTAAAATCACTCTTACCGAACTCTACAACAGTATAGTGGCCCTCGCACGAACATGGAAATGGTCCTCCACGAGATTCTTGGAATTCTATCTTAATATTTAGGTTATGGTGCACATCAATATCATGGACGGCTATTATTGCCGAGAATACACAATTTCGTCCCATCAGCACACTACATATGGTGACTTTAATGACAAAAATGTAGTGTTTTGTAAATTTATAACTCTTGCCATGGGCAATAATATGGTTTTGTGATGAGGTCTCCTACTCACTCATCCACATTATGGAAGCCATATGAAAGAAGCCCTTCAAAAGAAAAGCAAAGGGCAAAGTTAAAAGATCGCCTTCTATTCATTTTCGATTCCACATAGGACAAGAAGAAAAGTTAGCTGTCCTCAAAACAAAATGGGTCATCAGCTGACTTTTTTCCCACGTAATCTGACTGTGTGTAATTATTAATTTCTTGGTTGTGCGACTTGAAGTTGATCAGGAGGAGAGCGAGAAGGAGGAGTGATTTCAATGACTTTAGCAAACAAAGAGGTGAATCCTTTCTTTTGGGGGACAAAAGTGATGTAAAGTGGAGAAATTAACGGCTCACATTTCTACTGGCCACTTCATCTTGATATTATAGTAGTTGGAAAATGTGCTCATAAACAAGCATCTACTACGCATTTGTATGTGTCAGTTGACTTTGAAAATTCTACAGCAATATATATGTATGTTCTCCTGTCAACGTTTTATGGCCGCTCCAGGCCTTACATACAAGTTGGATTCGACTGTGCATTAACCGCTAATTTATTATAATTGATTTTCCAGTTAATTTTGATTCTCTTCTAGCAATAATTATTTCATAGAAAATAGTGTCATCCTGTGGCAAGGTGATAGATAGCTATTGCACTTCAAATGTATGCTCTTTTGTAGCTTATTGCCAGTTAAACAAGCAAGTTATATGGCAATTATCATCATCACCATCATCAACCTTTTCTCTCTGTCTCTGTGCACCCACATACTATGCTCCATTAAATACATCCACCGCGGTAGACCAAGAGGAGAAATCCATGTAATCATGTTTTCTAATAAATTTTCAATAAATTGCTAGCCCGTTGCAATTAACTTGCCATTTCATGAGTATCCTGCAGAAGATCTAACTACTACAACAACAATCATCATGATGATCATAGCTTTTTGAGTATACCAGTCAGTTTCTCATCATAGCTGCAAAGTTAAATATGCGGTGGTTATGATTATGATGATGATCATCATCATCATGATGCACACAAGGTTGTGCATGCATGCTGCAGGTGCATTAATGACAAACCGACAGATAAACACACACAACGTGTACACACACACAAACACACACACGCGTAATAACAAACTGTATAAATCCATCAAAACTCATCAGCGTCATCAGTTGTTCATTTCTTCAATCTTTCATTTCCACATGTGAAGAAAAATTCATTCTTCAAATGAATATGCATGGGATGTGCACTACTGACCGGAAGGTAAACAGGGAAGCATGATGATATGAGAGTATGGAATGGCGTTATTGCTCTTGTGAAATCCCTGATTACTTTTACTTGCATAACTTGACAAAAAGTAAAATAAATGTATGTATGAGCCGTCTAAGTTGGGGGTAGAGTATAGAATGAAGGAGGACTCTCTCCAGTAGACTTTTGTGATGATGAAACAGCAATGATTACAATAATAATAACAACAACAGCAACATGGCTCCTCATGCTGTGTCTGCTTCCTTTGCGAAACTTGCTTCTTCCTCAAAGAATCAGCAGCTCCTAATTAATTTTGACACCATGTATATGGGCACATGTATGTAAATTCACTCGCCCATACAGTCTCGAGCACTTTCTAAGCACTAACAGGCATAACAGGTCACGACTTTACTCTCAAAACTTGGTGGTAGAAGAAACAAGAAGAAAAAAAGAAGCACAAAGTCATTTCCATTTCCGTTCATGTTAAGGCCTTTTACCCGGAGCAGTAAAGATCCCTGGTGCCGCGCCGAATGGAATCATTACGTGAGTCATAAGGGGTTGCAAAAGTGTAAGTGCATCCTTTAATTTGTCAAGTTGACACCATCGCGCCATATTTTACGAGGACGAATGCACAATTGTAGCAAATAATAACACGTTTTATCAAATCTCGGTGTCACAGGTCAGCTTCGAAAGAGAATTCCATACCAAAATGCTTCTTTGAACGACAGACACATGTGAGGACCCATGGCTTCAATTCAATGCCCTTGACACTACTTTTTTTTTACCAGCAGCATTATTGTTATACATGCGCCATTTCTTTAGCATAATCGAAAAGGTCCACTGCACAAAAGCAGATACTTACACTTGAAGTACACATTGAATTTATTGACCGCTATTAGTACTTACTGCAAAACAAGTGGCTTTGTGCCCTTGAAGAACCGGTGCGGATTTCCTAACCTAATGCCATCATGCTCATATGGTGATAATTATTGCAGCTGATATGACAAGTCTCAGAATTAAAGTCAAACTAGTTGTGACAAAATTGAGAATTATCAGTAGAGCATGTCATGCCTTTCACAATGACCACACAACAAAACTTTCATACATGGTGTAAAAAATGCGTTATAAAACGCTCAAGTCGTAAAATTTGTCAAACTTGGACATTTGTGATGGCCAAGTTAAAAGTCTCCCTAGATTGCAAGAATATCAAATGAAATTTTTGGGACTTTAGTTATCATCGCACATTCACAACTAACGCATGAACCCTTCGATAAAAAAATTTGCATCATTATAGTGCTTGATCATGATAAATGTGATAGATTTATGTTTAAACTCTTTCCGACACTCTGACAAAGATGAGAATGTGATTCGTGGCAATGATACTATACATGAATAAAAACAGCGGTGAAGTAATGACAGGAAATGATTTTTTTTTACAACAAAGGCTCTCCCATAACCACTGAGAAGAATGATCGACGGACAAATCGTATCAATTTATTCTTGAGCCCTGGTATTTATTTCCTATTTCACTTCATAAATTAACTATCTAAGGAGCCTTTTCAAGCTTTAAGGAAGATATGACATGACATTTGATTGGATTATTCTGCTCATCTCTGCGTCCAAGGTATGTCATGGGCGCCCGGCCAGCGTTCGTCTTCTTGCCACACTTTATTGATGACAGGAGTATGAGAAGAATTTGTGAGTCAGTTGAACCGTAAACTTGTCACTGCTGTACAAGAATGAGAGAAGCATTTGATTGATAGTTAACTCTACAACAAGCAAGTCAAAACATTAAATGTTGGACGAATGAATGATCAGCATCTCACAGAGGGTCACAGCAGGCAGTATGGTGTAGGTAGTGAAAAAGTATTTTTTGAGGAGGAAAAATTCTCAGTTGATTTCATTCTTCTTGAAAAGCATCCCAGTTGCAGTAATCTGCAATAATGTATACATGACTATTTTTATTGATCTATGGCCATTTTGAATGGGGCCTTATGGCTTTTGGCCACAAGTGTAATATTGATAGCTATGTGGACAAGCACAATTATGTCATTGTTTTCTGTCGCATTTCATACTACTTACTATGAGTCAGCCTGAGTATAGAGACACGTATGGCTGGTATTTTATCCGTAAGTAACCGGTTAAAAATGAAAATGTTTGCAGACAAGTTGCAAGGATAATTGTGAGCAAGTGCAGTTGACACGAGCTGCTAATATGGATGCTTCACGGAGGCGGCGGATGATGATGCTACATTATTATGGCTGCTTCTTATAATGCTAACAAATCAAGTTGCTAATATGTCGTCTGAGTATGTGAGTGGAGAAGCACATGGCTGCCAGCCCAGCATCGTCACCACCAGCATCGCCGACTTCACGCATATATACATCTTTTATCAAGGGAATAAAGTTTGTATGGATTTTAACGACCAGTTGGATGGGCAATAGCTTACTGCATTTGACAGTTAACTTACTACACGAGGTGCAGAAACTATTGGCACGATCCACGAGCTTACACACACACACACAAACACACTATGTAATCTGTTATTAAAAACTAAAAATGACTGCATACACACTCCTGGCTCACACACCGTGGTGAGTATTGTGTGGTGTGCAATGTCAATTGTTGTTATCTGAATGGAGGAAAGTTATGAGGACTTTTGAGGAGAAAACCCTTAAAAATGATAAACAGAGATTACAGCGGAGTCTTGAAGCCTTTCATTACCACTTGACAAGAGATGAGCTGACATGGATAATTACTCATAAATTAAATATGAGGAGCAGGAAGTCTCTTTTTTTCTCATGATAAAATTGGCGTCATCCAAAATGGATCGTCATACTCCCCATTGCCTTATATATTTACACCGATTGCAAGAAGGTACGAACATCTACACACTTCTTCATACATGAATGCTCACCCCCGTTTCATCAGAATTTTTCAAAGGTACTGTCAGGATAGACGAGTGGATGTAAAGTAAGTAGATGGTGGTATGCGTGTGTATGTGTGTGGCTCGCAGTAATGCACACATAAAACTTACGGGAAGAACGCGCACATCAATATCATCGCACATGGTTGCGATGAGTGAAAACGATTATTTTTCCCACTATTTTATGGCCGTTATTAAATCCTTGGACATCCATAGGAGCCAAACATTATTACCAATATGATCATAAAGGCTGTGTGTCCACATTACAAACGTGCCTCCCTCCCTGATCAGCTTTAATTTTCCACGATAGCCAAAAAGTTGAGGCACTGCTCTTCATTCTGTCTGTATAAAAGCTCGGCCAAGTGGTTGGAATAGCATCATTCAGTTCCCTACCATCATTTGAATAGCTTTACCAGCAATAACGGAGGACAGCCACCTCTCCTGAAAAAATGATAAAGTTTGTGAGTGTGCTTTTCGTTTTCATTTTCAAAAAATATTACAGTGAAAGTGAATTGTGCTTTTCGGTGAGTAGGAAATCAAAGCTAGGAGCTAATCCTCTGTCTTTTTTCCAGGTCCTTGCAACAGCCATCTTGGCTGTGGTCTCTGCTGAGGCCCCAGGAGGCTCCTATGGAGCTCCAGCAGTTGGTATCCAACTGAGATCCAGTGCCTTATCCAACCAGTACGGCCTTCCACCTTCAGGTCCTCCTTCCAACTCATACGGAATTCCTCAGTCTGGACCATCCAACGCTTACGGTGCTCCACCTGGCAACAACTACGGAGCCCCTCTTCCAGGTTCTTTGGGAATCCCAAGCTCAGCTTATGGCAGCCCTGGCGGTCGCAACTCTGGAATCAACGATGGACCCATCGAGTCCGAGCCAAACCTGGAGCTGGAGAACGAAGGTGCTGACCTTCCAAGTGACATCGTCGGACAGGAACTTTTGGACCGTGTTGTGGATGCCATCAGCCAGGATTTGGCTCAACAAGAAGCTGCCCGTGCTGCTTCCGCTGCTGCTCAACGCTCTGCCTATGGTGCTCCAGCCTACGGACCCCCATCTGGCCAATATGGTGCACCAGGCTCTGGTATTGGTGGTCTTAGCGGACTTCAAAATGGCGGTCGCATCATGCTCCTCATCCCCCCAGATCCACTCAAGGCCCGTCTCATCGCCAACTACATCCAACGTGGATCCCGTCCTCTTACTGACGATGATATCAATAAATACTCAAGGAACAACCAAGGAGGTTACAACAACAATGGTAACGATCTTGGTTACAGCGCTCCTGGTCCTGTCCGCGGCTACTAAGTCCCCTTCCAGAGTCACGAACACTCTGCTACCTCAAGGTTTCCTATGAAAATTTAATTGAACTTCACCTTCACTATCAAAATTCCTCACTGAATTCCAAAACAGCTTTAAAAATCGTACTTCAAATTCCTCGGAGCTTTCTATTGCGTACCTTATTATGATCAGGTCTAATCAGACTTTACCCAATGTGTTCCCATTGAATTATTTATTGAACTAGCTCCTCCTCAATTTTAGGACTCCTTTAGATTGTCGGTTCAAGTCCCTTGGTAAGATTATTTATAAACATGTATGATCACAATTGAAAAGTTGGACATCCCAACGAGATGACACACACACCATTACATCAACACGCACATGCTTCGCATGTTCACATCTAGTCACAAAATTTTCTATTTAGGAATCAAAATCCCTATACCTTGTTCATTTGAGTCGCCAAATCGTATGCATTGGAACCCTTTTGAAATTTTTGTATAATTGGATGATATGATTGGAAAAAATCTATTTATATTTTTTTATACCAAGCAGCTCTAGCTAGATGATAAGAAATAAAAAATTTCTAATGATAAAATTCGGTGTGAAAATAAAACAATAGTGAGATATAGAAAATGGTTTGACATTTTTGATCATTTAATTATCAATCATTTGCTAGTGACATTTCCGCTTTCTTTCTACAAGCATTATGACCGCTCCTTCTTGCTGTCTCATCTGTCAACACGCTTCCTCTGGCTGGGGCTCATGTCTTCCACTTGTCAAGTTGATGATAAGTTGTAACAACAACTACTACAGGACAGGATACGATCTTCCACTCGAATCTTCTTGAGCAGTTTGACGTGGCTAATTAGCAATCTTATTACGATAGGAGAGGATGCTTAGTTGCCTCAAGTGTGATGCAACAACCTTGGCTGATTTGATTTTGGGGAGAAACGCTACATGACGATTAAAGGCTTGATCGTGCTTAACTGCTACTCACTGTGTACAATCAGCAATGAAATGTTATCTATCTAAACAACAGGTGAATGTAGCAGTTCGTGTCATACTTTCTAAAATTTGTCTACTGTTTGCTTAAGGGCTATGAGAATTACTAAGTTCATAGCATTGATTCTTGCCGACAATCCCTTTCTGTCGCCAAATCATCTCGAAAAATCCACGCCGCAGGTTTAATATTGCGGATGGTATCTTCAGGTCTATCCTCTTGATTGCAAAAAAAAGACAATCTCAAAAGTCATATAGTTTTGAAATAACATGCCCCAATGCCGCTGCGATCATCAAGATGATTCTATACCCTTCCCAGTGTAAAAACTTGTATGAAAAAAAGCCATTAAATTGCATGCTTCAGCATAGTAATTATATGATTCATTTCCACTGACGTAGTTCATTGGAACCTTCCAGTACGTTTAGACTAGCTAACATACAATTAGATTTTGCAATAAAATGTCCACATTGCGATACACATTGTGTGGTAGGAGTGAGATAGCTCCGAGTACCATAATGTAAGCTGCGGATTGTTTTCAGTACTTCCAGCCAACTCCATATGCATGTGCCAAGATATAATTGCCAAACTGCTAGGCTAAAGTTCGCATTCAATCAATCAATCAGTTGGGCTACCTGATATTTCAAGTCTTACGAATCCGCTCCCACTACTCGTTCTGCTATCTTATCATAATTTTGAACCTTAACCTGATTTTACGCGGTGAATCCTCCCTCTTTTCGTCCATACTGTTCTATTATTTGCAAAGATAATGGAACAATTAGTCCGACTCCTTTTAGCAGTCTGATCAAAGTGTTACGACAGTACGTGAGATATACAAATCCACAGACCTTTAGTAAAATCTTGTGCAGCGTTAAATCTCTGTCTGCAAGATGAATCTCTGGCAAAGATTGATCATAACGGTAGTAGCCCTCGGCGAGTATGTCCTTGAAAGACTTTGCCGTGCTCTCTTCGGGCCTCCGATCTTCTCGGAGGAAAACATCGAAGGGACCGTGGCTGTTGTGACGGGTAGCAATTCAGGAATCGGGAAGGAAGTTGCCCTTCAATTAGCTGGACGTGGTGCAACAGTTGTTATGGCATGTAGGAACCTCATTGAAGGGAAGAAAGCTCAAGATGAGATCATTCGGCGTTCCAAAGCTGTGCCAGGACAAGTGGTAAGCTCCTTCAAGTTCATTAAAGGGGTCAAGATGTACAAGACATGGTTACAAATTACATTTTGGCGTAATTGTGACAGGACCTAGTCAAGTTGGACTTGGCAGAATTATCTTCAGTGCGTCAATGTGCTGCGACAATCGCCAGAAAGTATCCACAGATTCACCTACTCATTAACAATGCCGGCTTTTATGATCGTGGACCTTTGAAGAAGACCAAAGATGGCTTTGAGAGCCACATGGGAGTTAATCATTTAGGCCATTTTCTCTTCACTGATTTGCTCATGGAGAATATCAAGCGGGCTGCACCCAGCAGGTGACATTTGACACAAAACCAATTCAGCTTGCATTGCATGACGATGGGTTGCATAATCTTTGGTGCTCTTTCCCGCAGAATCGTCGTCGTAGCATCCAGAGCACAAGGAGGATCCAAACTAGACCCCAAAGATTTAAATATGGAGAAGGCAAATGACTTAGGATGGCTTAATTTCTATCCCTACGCCAACTCCAAGCACGTCAACAGTCTTTACGCCAGGGAACTTGGGAAGAGACTTAAAGGAACTGGTGTGACGACGTATTCCATCTGTCCCGGTGTCGTCAGATCCAATTTCTTCAGGGGTGTGCCACGATGGGAGGAGTATTTCAATGCAGTAGCTTTCCGTATTTTTGGTTACGATGTCAAACAGGTAAAAAAAAATGAGCAAGCTTATGAAAAAAAGCCTTTGGATTATTATAATGGACCTGTCAATGGAATGATTTTATTGCTTTCAGGCGGCTGAGACAGTAATTTACTGTGCAGTTGGCAAAGAAGTTTTAGACCAGCCCAGTGGCCAATTCTACTCAGGATGCAAAGTCAATGGTTTCTACAACCGATTTGTAGAAAGACGGGAAAAAGTTGGCCTCATTGCATGGGACCAAAGTGAGAAACTGTTGGGTATTAAAACGTCGTATTAAATGAGGCCCGGGGCCTCCTAATTAAAAAACCACTGGATACATTTAACAGCTGAGTTTATTTTCCAAGATTTGTTATTAAATACGACGAGCACACATGAGAGCGGCAATGACTTGGTAAAAATAAATATATTCATAGTCAGGATTTACATACTGCGCACACCGCAGCGTGTCATAGTGTGCTTTGAAAAAATAAAATCACAAAATCATTCAAGTAAACAGTCATTCATACAGCTCAATATAATCATTCCGCCCACAATTGGGCAGTATTGAACAATTCTAAGGCTACTCAACATCACCTTCGGATCAAAATTACTCCAACTCTCCGAAAATTCCGCTGTAGTAATTAGGCCTCATCCTCCCAATAATAGAGTTGGTAAGATGACACACACTAAAGCACCACTCCCTCCAGAATCCGTAGTTTACCCCTCACACTAAAAATTAAAAACCTATACACTCTAAAAATTATAAATTAGTAGGGATATTGAGGACGATCACTAGTACCAATTAAAACCGGAAGAGTTAAAATAGTTAAAATCCGACAACATCATCAGCAGTAATACACAAGAGGAGTCAGTTGAATACACACGCAGTATGATTGTCTAACTGAGTTTCCCAATCTCAAGCTTCTTGTAAATCTCTGAGGCCGAGAAGACTAATCCATCGATGATCCCAGCAACAGTGAATACTCCTCCAACAACAGCACAAATGGCAGTCAGGAATGAAAAGAACGGCTCTCCCTTCTCTTTGTACCGGACAGTCAGGGGACTCAAGTCATATCGGAACCATAAGGCGGGCATTCCTCTCCCAACAAAAGACTGGAAAAATCGGATAGAAAACATCAAGTTAGGCCTCAATGCGAAAAACCTTCCAAACATTTATGTTAGAACTCACTCTGTACGCATACGTGTACTGATATGAAATCATGACTTTCCCATTGTAAGATTCATGAATTGTGGGTACAATCTTCATAATGTAATCGTGTGATTCGAGGCCAGCTGCAAAAAGAAATCAAATAGAGCCAAACTTCTCTCAAGATTCACTAGTTATTTAAATCAAATTACAACTGAGGTACTCAAACAATGTCTACGTCTCAGTAAATTTCTACAGTTGGATTACACTTACCGAATTCAGTATTTCTAGCAACTCCTTCAAGCGGATTGAACGAGCCGATGACATTCTTAGCCACAATTTTATCACCTAGCCGAACTTCAACAATGCGATGGCTAAAATCTGGACTATCCGGTTGATCCTTGGCAGAATGTGTGGATACATGGAAGTTTCCTGGAACCTTATTTATTTGGAATGTAGCATGGAAAGTGCAGCCCTTCTCGCCCAGCGGAGACTTTTCAGTGTTTTCAACAAATCCTACTTCATGTCTTCCCATATCATCTTGTATATCTAGGCCGACATCTGCAGTAAACAACACAGACGTCACAGAAAATTCACTTACTCTGTCGACTGATACGACGAGTACAATAAATCTGTACGACTTAAACGGGACTTACATTCACACTTTAAATTTGGAAGTTCCACAGTCAAACTCACAGGGATCCTGGAATTCTCTGCTCCTGGATTATCTACGTACACTTCAGAAACTCTGCCAAAAAAAACATAATAGAGCACAAAATCAGTCACTACTGATGTTTCTAAGATCAGCACGTATATTCCCGCTGAAAAACCCGGGTTCCAATGAGGGCAACGCAAAAGATTTGCCCCTGGAGAGAATCGAACTCCCGACCCCTGGTTTACAAGACCAGTGCTCTAACCACTGAGCTACAGAGGCCTTGGGTAAGGGGCCTCGGATACGTTTTGTTTATATTCCCACACGCACCGGAGGTTTCAGGAGGCCTTGAACAATGCAAGTGCATATGGGGGTCCAACTCCCAAAATCCCCCATCATATCCACACGCATACATATACAGGTAAACCCAGGTCTCAACGCAGTAGTACCTCATCACTTCCTCACAATCTCACAACAATGAAATCCCACAGCACATAACCTTTATTACATCCTCTGCAAGTAGGTAGCAAGATGAGCAAGTAGGTATAATAATCTTCAGCACGTAAGCAGGCATGACCAAGAGCAAGCTTCATATCACAGCATACCAGCTATACCTACAGCTGATAGCTTCAAAAAACACTTACAAGTCAGTTTGAAGAAACCGGCACAATTCTGACACTAATAGAACTAAAATTGCCAGACAGCAGAGCACTGATATAAGGGCACCCGTCAGTGTGGGCTGAGTTAAATCCTTAGGTACCTTCCGGTATACATCTAGTCTGCAATTTCAAAACAATACCTTCACCATTCCAGTCAAAGTCCATCAAAAGTCAAGTCAACTGTAGCCAAAAAACTTACCGTCTCACGTCAAATCCCATTTTCTTGAGAGAGTATCACAAAGAGCAGTCAACCTGGAATGAAATGAAGAAACCTTGGTCAACAATGTCCACACAAACCGGCTTCTACTTACACCCTATAAGAGACAACTTTTGCTTTTGTGCAGACTTGACAATAGTCATGCTCGACTATGAACGCATAATTTCCCAAATCTTTCCATATGGTATGGTGTCTCTTTAAAAAGAATGATCATCATCAGAGCCATCACAAATAAAAGGCTCATGCCCAAACACAATAGCTCTACTCCTCCTCCATTACAATCAATACATCATTCACATGCCAACTCAATAAAGTAAATAGGCCATTAAATGACTCCTCGCTTCCTCTCAACTAGTATCAATAATATTACAAATTAAATTTACACACAGCGTCGGCTCACTTCAAAACTACACACTTTCAATAAAAGAACCGCTTTGAAAATAAAACAGATGCAACTTAGTTACCTAATTATTATGACTTCCAATACTAACCTTCTCGCACTACTAACGGCAACTTAATTATACTCATCTGCTCATCAATAAACAATTATGACTCGTTACAAATTCACCAAGCCAAATGATCATTATTCCTTTCCTCATCAACTATGCATGACACCTGCATCAATAAATAGTTTATTTTTCCGCCCAAGTGTCCATTTCAAAGCCAGCGTCAGTTAGAAAAGCAAACGTGTCGTCAAAAGTACAAAGGAAAAAATATTTTTAGCTTACAAGTTTCACGTGGCAACTACCAGCCACAAAATCCCCGGATTGTTTACACTACAGGAGGAAGTTTTACAGCTGTTTCACTTGGCTGATGCTGCGGCTTTTTGGTGACAACACAAGCTGCAAAATCCAGCTATCATTAAAACCACAACTACACTACACATGCAGCAGATCCAAAGCTGTTTTAAATGAGGAATTTGCACACGAGTTATTCCAAGTCGCTGTCGCTGCGATGCGAGGTTGCGGAGGTGCCGGGACCGAGTCAGTAGATGATTTGAATGTTGGAGACTTGTTACATGTGCGAATCCAAGTGGCCCAGCCAAGTGGTGTCAATGACATAAGATCAAGGACGACTAACTGATCCCAGTTTCACTCTCTCGTCCACATGAAAAAAATCAAGAGGATGCATCCTGAGATGTTGAGGAAGTCCCTAACTAATTGAATATCTCATTATATAAACGTTTAGATAAGTTGCTCAGTGTGTGCGCATAATAATCTCTATCTGGCATCAAAATTCAGCATATGGAACACATAATCATATGCCTCATCATGCTGGACATGAGTACATAGTATATTTAGGTGCCGTAATCAAGTGTTAAATAGTCTGCCAGACTTTAGCTAAGATGCACAAGCGGTTCAGCATGTCCCACAATGCACCGTATTAGAAATAATTTGAAGAGTGTGGAAGACAAGGTGATAGAAAGTACAAAGTAACCAAACCAATGATTTATTTTGTGGTGTGATAGAGGGGATCAAAGGAGTCCAAGTTGCTCTTTCTTTACATCCCAAATATGTAGCAAATGACTGTCAAAGTAACAAGAGGCAACAGTCAAAGACTGCTCTTCATTATTGATGCGAATATCAAATCCATAAGCTAGGGGTCCGAGATGATCAGTGCAGGAGAGGACGACGTCTGTTTCCCAACTGTGAGTGTTGATACGGACAAAGTGTATGCCATTTCGAGCACAGGCGGTGCCTATGATTAGGTTATTTTCAGTCTCCGTGCCAGCTAGGGTGTCTTTGATGAAAATATTTTCAGGGATCCAGATAGTTCGCCATACGGCCCCACCGAGGTTCACTATGGATTTTAGAATCAAGTTTGGCTTTATTTCTCCGGGGTTTTGGACGTAGACTCGCAGGTGGTCGTCGTAGCTGTAGGATAAAAGAAGATAGTCAGATATATTTTCAGGTAGAATGAAGAGGAACCACAAAAACACAGAAAAACATGAAGAAAAAAATATACCTGCCGATCGCTAGGTAGTTCTTGTAGGTTGTTATAGAAGTTACTCCGACGTCAAATTTCTTCACCACATGCTTCTCAGTGTCATTCATATTGTGGGAATAAAAGGCAAAAAATTTGCCATCGTCTGCTCCAGAATAAATTGTATCCAATGTGGGACTATAGTGGACTACCCAGACTAAATATTCGTGGAACCTTTTAGTGACTACACGCTCCAGGTTGTCGCCGGTAGTGAGCTCAAATATTTGAACGCCACCGTTTGAGTCACCTATAAGGATCTTGTTGGATGCCATCCATTCCAAGTACAAAGTCATGATGTCATTCTCCAGAATGAACTCCTTATGTTTCTCCAAAATCGGCTGACCATTTTCAAAGTCGAGACGGAAAATCGTGACAGAGTTGGATGTACCAACTGCAAGTAGATTCTCCTCTTGAGGCTCCCATTTCAAGTCCAATACACCTGATGTGCTCACTTCCTCTAGGACGGAGGTGATATATTCGAAGTCTCCACTTTCCTGATCAAGATTCGGTTTGAGTACAACTAAGTAAACTCGGCCAACTCTGTTTGCACTGTTGGAGGAATCTAACTGATAAGCCCCGATTGCTATCACCCATCGCAACTTTCTACACCAAGCCACACAATCTACTTGCATCGGTAGCACAGTTTCCACCAAAGTATTGTGCTTTGGAATATCTCCCGTGTTGTTGGTGCTCAATAGCACGTCCACTTGATTCCCCGCGGCAAACATTACTATTCCAGGCTCAAAATAAAACTCAAATACACTAAGAAGAGCACGGTTCAAAGTCACTAGTTGCTCCCACAGAAAATTCTGACTCCTAAAAACAAGTATAAAGTCTATAATACAAACTGTACAAAGGTTTTTTTCCTCTCTACTGCCGGGCACTTCTTTCCGTCTCCATCAAACACTCTCTCACAAGAATCCTGGCATGAACAATACTTCGCTTCAGACGTTCAGCACTGCTTTTACTTCCGGCATAGGTGGGACGAATATCTTTTCCTGTAACGACAAATACAATCTCGTAATCATTCATACAGCCACTGACCTATTTACAAATTAAAAAGTTAATCCAGCAAACTAACACTCTTGAACAAAAAAACTAGTAGTAAACTAACATAAAACTATAGGACTAAACTAGAACTAAACTCACCCATTTCCTCCAAAACTGCTAGAAGTTGAGCATATTTAGACTGAGGTACCGACTGCTGTCTCAAATAAGCTTGGTTCAGATATTCCAAACTGGGATTGTTGGCACTTGTGGGGGAGTCGATGGACATGAAATCGTCATCCATGACTGGATTAAATGCCGAATCTGATACGTATAATAATACAGCAAAAATAAATATACCACACTTGATATACTTTGAAAACACTCTTAGCTATAAAAGTTATCAGCCGGGTTTAAGTGACAAATGGTAACTTATTGCCCAAGACCTACAATTAGTTTTAGATTCCCATATCAAAATGACTGCACTTACCAGATGAATCAACACGGCAATTACGACGCGGAATAATCCAGCAATTCCTTGGTCGCTAAAGGATCTTTTATTTTGATTTATTTAAGAAGATCAAATACTATTTTGATCCTGATTCACAGAGTATCGGACCCCGACTGTCTTCATGCTTCATGAACTGTGAGACTGAGAACACGCACTGTGTGAATTTAAGCATCAACAAGCTACCAGGTGACATCTAGTCCCCAGAAATGTCGGTATGCCAAGCTCAGTACTCTCGCAAACTTTCAGACACAAAGATATCATCCAGAATGTCCAAGAATATATGTATTACTTTGAAGGTATTCTTCAGGTATTTTCAGGTACTTTAGGGGGTCTTTCGGATAATCTTGGAGTTCTTTCAGGATGCTTTCAGGGTCAAACAAAAAGGATGACCCCTGTGGTCCTTAGACCAAGTCTCAACGCAGATTTAATAATGAGATGTAATTTTTCATAAGTATAAGAATATCAGGTGCAGTAAACAAGAATAAATCATGACCACATAGATCATTACCCGAAGAAATGTAAAGGAAATCACGTAAGGATGACAAGCAATGTTATTCAAATAGAAACACCAATTACAATGAGTCAAAAATTAATATCGTCAAAAGCCAAGAGTCGATTATTGCTCTTGGACTCACAGAATTTCCATTTACCATCAGCATCTTTATCATGAGAGACTTGAGAAAACTTAAAGCACATGTCAATTTATATTGAGTCTGCACGTGCCTCAGCCCTTACAAAACACACACTGGCGTCACCCATTGTACAAAGCATATTCATGAAAAAACGTTTACAAAAAACTCTCCATCTTCATTAAAATCCTCTCCACTGATCCCTCGTCCACAGTTCTCAACTCTCAACTCAACAAATTTCTTGTTAAGGTAATAAATTTAGTAGCATTAACAATAATACCGATAAGACAAAATTCTACTTATAAAAGTGCATTAATTAATACAAAAAAAAAACAAGTTTCCAGTCTCCGGAATTCAAATGATGCAATACAAAGAAAATTGCTTAGCATGTGTCCAGCTGTGACAATTATTACAGACAACCTCATCAGTGACTGACTGATTTCACATTAAAATTCTATTGAAAATAGCTGCCATAACAAAGACATGATGAGCAATGGTGCATAACATGGCAGTTTACGAAAACACTCATTTGTAACAAAGTTACATTAAATTATGACCAGACTGGACTGAAATACAAGCACTCATCAAGTTCATAAATGTGCACCTATAGAATTAATCATAGGGAAGGTTACTTAATATCAAATCCAAAGAAGATTAACTCCAGTAGTTCATCATCTCAATGCGTTAGTATAGTAATCAATCATATTACAACAGGCGACATGACTCCATTAAGAAGAGGCACCTTGCGGATAGCTAATTATTATTTCAATCAATGTAAACTTGTCCCTTCCTCAAATATATAAAACTGTCCAGTGCAAGTTATTTCACTCGGATTGCTTATGTACAGCCGTCTACTTGAATAGTGTCGTCAAAGAGCTTATCAGATAATGTGAGTTTCTTGTGTCAAATTCTTAATGTCCAGTCCACACTAACCTTCTTCAAATGCACTTTGCACCACTTACATATCTTAAAATAGCACCAGTAAACTGTGGCCTAGTGCTTTCCGCTACATGTCACAGGATCATACCCGTGGCTACCCAAATCAAACGTCCCATTATCTACGACCCCCAAGGGTCACCTGCATTATAAACCACTCTACTAATTCATTTTTAAAACTGCAAGAACTAATTCAGCTGCATGATTTTTTCCTGAATACATTTGATATTCATTTGAACAATATTGCATTTCCCAGAAGGCTATAGTTTAATTAATAGTGCTGACAGTTATGTAGCTCAAGTGTTATTGTGTGTGTCTTACTGGAAGAAACAGTTGCATTATAGCTTTTAAAAAGCAATCCATATAATCTAAGGAAAAACAGATCTGACAAATGATGCTTTCTTAATGCTAACGAACGTCTTATAAGTAAAGAACAAAATCACAATGTTACGTATGCAATCACTAGCCCTAAGCTGCATTCTCCTACGACTCTTAATTGCTACAACTTGAATACAATATATTATTAGAATCCAAAAACCACTCTTAAAGTTCACTTCAGTATCACTACAACTGTTTGCATTTCATCTACACCTCTCCTGGAACATATCCTAATACACAAGGATCACATTGCTGCTGCACATGAACAGTTGTTAAAACTGTCGTACATTTTGTGGCAAGTCTTGTCTCATACCTTAAACTATTACATTATAGCAATACATCTATATAAATTTGTGTACCCAATCATTTTCTTGTGTAATAAGCTGTGTGCTTCCATTATTAATAACAACCGTAAAGAGTTTAAATTCTCACATGGAACATGACCTCGGAGTGCGTACACGGCCACCGTGGAGTAATAATTCCGCTAGAAAAACACATATGGCCGAACAAGATGAGAAAAGATTATAAAATATCTCTGTATCACCACATTTTGGATGAGATTATGTAATAACAACAACACTTAAAACGCCACTTCTTCTTCGCACATCCTCGCCTTTAAATAAATCACACAAAGGCAGTTAAAGATATCAAAAAAAAACATTGCAGCAGCAGCAGCAGCGTAGCACAAACACAGTTTTTAATGTCAAAGCACATTAATGAATTAGAATAACACAATTAAAAATACTGCTCAACAGCTGCTTGAGAAGCAATCAGGCTCCAGTAATGGTACTCCAATATGCTGCCGGTGGATTGTTTTTTAAACATTATAAATCACGACACATGTAAACTCCATTTGCTCCCATGTAATCTTCTACTAAACCGAAGTGCCATAAGTTGCCAAGACAACTTCTTCCAGATTGATTTCCTCCGGAGATGCAAGACTAGCTTTTGACGAGTGGCCATTATTGTTGCTGCCATTGTTATGAACATTATTTCCACCTCCAGACATACTAGAACAAGAGTGTCCGAGAAGATCTCCACTACTTCCGCTAGTTCTTCTACTTCTACTCGAGCGATGGTGCAAAGGTTGTCGTCCAGGCGACGATGACAACTGTTGATGTGATGCGTAAGAAGGTGAGGCGGAGGATGGTGCGGTGGGAAGCGGACTGCTACCTGTGGGGATTGGTATATGCTGACTTTGACTTCTTTGGGAATGCATGTGGGAATGTTGATGGTGATGATGATGATGATGATGATTATGATGATGAAGCGGCAAGCCTAATGATAATGGAGATGGCGAGTCAATCCCAATCACATCCTCTCTAGTTGGTGTACTCCGAGCGTTTGTATCTTCAGAGGATGAAATTGAACTTTCAATGTCCAGGCTAATGCAATCCTGATTCAGCATTGGTCCAGAGTCCTGCAATGCTTTTAATATTGCTTGACAAATAGGATTATCCACGACAAAAGGATTGTCCGTTTCCCTATTATGAATGATGACTGAAATGTAAGCTGGGTGAAGAATCGGCAATGGAATTGGTAAATATATGCTGATGTTATCTTCCACACTAGATCGGATACAAAATAAACCATTAAATTCATTGTTACTAAGGTCATTTGAATGCAAATTTAGTACAGTGGAGATGGCTTACATGTACGGCGACCGCACCATAGGATTGAACGCCGTCGTGTCCAAGAAAGGAGAATGAATCTGGTACTTGACTTTGGACATCGTAACAGGCACTTCACCCGACCAAAACTCATCCTCGATGGAACTTATGAACATCTCCGTTGGTATAGGAGTCCCCTTCAGGCTCATCTACAACATCAATAAAATGTCAATGCCATGCACACAATACGAGCAACACAATTGCGCTTTGTATTCCGACGCCGAACATACCTGAAGACTAAAGCAGACATCCCCATCTTCAAGAGGCGTAAGAAATTCCTGGCAGAATATTTCACACATAAGCAAAACACAGAGACTCATCCAGTCATTCGAGTCCAAACCCCTATTCTCCCAGAAGCCCTTCCGTTCTTCATCACTCCCAAATCGTGAGAAGATCCTCTCAGGATAAAAGTTTTGAGCCATTTTACAAGCGGCTAGAAGAGTTCGCTCCAGCTGAGGTTTTCGCATCCTAATTTTCGAACGAGTAGACACATTGAGGCCAGTCTCCAGCTCACGACGTCGCTTCATCACTTTGTCCTCCAGCATCGTGCGAATGGCCACAGTTTCCCGGATTAAGTCACTATAACGTCCCTCCGTTTCCACCAATTTGGCCGAGAATGGCTGCAAGCAAGCTTGGAAGAATTCACGGAATTCTATTTGAGGTTGATTTATTAGCTGATTTGTTTTCTGATGGTAAATGTTTAACTCTTCCAGCTCCAGTCGGATTTGAAATGCTATCAAAGCCTGCTCTGCACTGATCTAAAGGGTCACAAACAACTTTTATCAGTACAGGATCTCCATTATGATAGCATGCAGATGTTCATACTTCAAAGAAAAAGTCTGGTGCAAGTCCAGGACCCATGATGCGTCTAACGATCCAGCTGTTTCCAGAGGGAAGGCGACCTTTTGGTTTTATCAGTGAGTAAAACATAAGCGAGTCCCAAGCTAATCTCACAGAGTAGTTGAAGACAGTCCCTATGGTGAAAAATGGGCTCAGTTTTAAATGAAATTCTAACATGCAATCCTACCACAAAACTCCGCCAATCAGATTCTATAGTCTCACTCACATAAAAAGACGAACGTAGCAATTAAAGGACAGACAATGAAAGCTCCCAGAATACAGAAAATCAGCTGCAACATCCCTTGAACAAGGAGAGAGGCAATAGTAAAAAAGATCGGACCAAATCGTGGTCGATCCGGGATTGGACAGTCAAAATCGTAGATGGTCACACAGATTAGGTGGAAGCCCAACACCACCATTGGCATCCTGTCAAAATATCATCACACCACAACTGTCAAACAATCTGCTGGCTAAAAGTTCACACGGTGCAAGATTAGTCTGTGATTAACTCCTTGCTTTAAAAACTCTATTTTCAAACAATATATTCCAAGCCAATTCCCACACATTAGTCACCCCCAAAAAAATTATAAAAGTAACTTACCACAAGGGTGAGGTAGTTGCTAGAAGTAAGCTGAGCAAGCAGATGATAATACTTCCCAGTGGGAAGAAAGCAAGAAGAAGAAGGGAAGGCAATCCTCCTTTGAATACATAATTCCAAACTCTATTCAAAAACCTTTGACCCCCCTTGCCAAGGAAGCCGGTATCCGGTTGAGATTCAAAGCGGGTTCGGGCTTTTCCCACTCGCCTCCATATTCCTATCAGTCTTGAGGTAAGTGTGTGAGTCACTGAGGATTTTTTCGGGCAAAGCGTCCCATTCACTTGTGAGAGTTCCAATTCGGACAGGAAAGGTCTCTTCGAGATAAATGCCCTCACGCTCACCGGGCTGCACCAAGGTACGACATAACCCAAGAAATACATTACATTAAGTATCCACGTTATCGTCCGCAGAAGAAAGTTTGAAACTCGCCACAAGGGCCACCGGGTCGAAGTCACACGGGTAGTAACACGTTTTACACTGTAGACAGGCTGAAATGGAAGACAAATATTCAGTCAATGGAACATTTGCGAGCAAACAAAAGTTTATTTTACATGGTAGGCATCACAGCGGGGGCTTGTTATCGTCGTGGATACCCGGCTCACAACTGTCGGTATCGTCTCACTCTGTCCATGTAAGCACCGCTTGATTACATAGTTTTCCGGCCGCCAAATTCTACTCTTCCATTCGAACGTTCTGCATGGTATCTTATCCGCTTCTAGCTCCTTTCTCAATACAGGTTCAGTCTGTTACAAAACACAATTGCAACAAATACATTTTAAACTTTCATGTCTTGTGGGAATCAAAAGTTCATTTTTTTTAAAACTTACGTCTCTCATAAAAGCCAGGTCTCTTGACAAAAAATAAGTGTGCTGCTTCAGGAAGTTCTGTCTAAAAAGCTCCAGTGAAATCTCATGGGGAAGCCAACGGTTCTCTTCGCAAAACTTTGCCTGTAACAAAAATCGGTCAGTGGGCACAGGTACAAGGAACAATGGCAAAGCGTACAAGGTATGGCAAATGGAACGAGGTGTGGGAAGTCTTGAGAGATACGGCAAGCCAAAGAAAGTATGGCAGAACCTACCTGTGCCTTCTCCAATTGAACTTTCATCCAAACAGGATCCCGACTTAATATTGGATAGTTCCCCACCAAATACTTTTTGATGTCTCTTACAACAGCATCCATTTTCAGCGCCACAGTATCCACGGCCCTAATTGTCAAAACGGAAAGCAATTGTAGCCTTCAAGTCGGAGCCTTATAGCCTCAAAATTGGTGCTTACCGATGCATCAAAATATACAACTGGGCTTGCTCTATTAACATACGATCAATGTCCGGTCCCACTACTTGAATTTCGTCACAAGATCTTATGGCATTATACACTCGCTTCAAGTACTCATCCATCACCATGGTGTTGGCCTCCTGTAAAACCCCAACATTTTATTAATGGCCTAAGACGACAACAAGCATCGGACTGAGTAATAGGCTACGGGGAAATGAGGACAGCTTATGTATCTGAAGAAAAAGGCAATAAGTGCATCCAATCCGAGTGCTCTTCCTTTTAATTCACAAAGCGCATCTAACTTCACATCCTACCAGGAATGTCACCCGCCCTAAATTAAATGTACCATGAAACTGTCACTGCCCATTGCGGGGTAATTGATATTTAATTCCCTACTTAAACAAAGAAGCCAGTGGTTGAACGGGAAGATAAATTTGACAACGCATAAGCAACCAACAATAACGAATGGGTCGCGGCAGAAAAACACTGTAATTATATTTATGGAGGGCTGAGCTCACTTAGCATACCTTAACCCTTCGGCCTCAACCCATAAAATCAGTCGTTTTTTACCAAGTGCAACACTATAACGGATGCTTGGGACTTAATTGAGGAGCAATGTATGTTTATTTGATTGACCAAAAGCATGGGAAGAGACTGGAAAATAATTCAAGAGTAACTTACCATTTCCATCTCATTTTCTGTTAACTTCCTCGTCCTCAATTCCGCGATGACCTTTTCTCGAAATGAAAGGAACCAACCACGACTATACTTTTCCAGGATCCTTGCCAAGGCGGGTCCTACTTTCCGAAATACATCCCTGTGAATGATAAAATCTAAGAGTCATGACGCCATTCCGCTGCACTGCATAGCCGCCAGGCTGAAAATGTATTGATTCTGGTATCAAATTCAGGTACAATATGAGCTACAGCAATTTACGAGTTTATATCATAATACAAAGGAGTTACATTATGGCATACGGGAGTTTACAAACAGGATGAAAAGTTGCTTCAGGTGGTACCACACCGGACGAGAGCAGATCTGCTGAACCCAAGGAGGGTTATCAATTTAATCTACAAATGACCCACCTGTCAAAAAGGCGGAGGTCGACGTCTAATGATACTGGTGTGGTGAACCGGTAGGGAATTGGTGGCGGGCGCTCCATGGCCATGGTGACTTTCTCTCGCATGGCTTTGTTTGCCTGATTCCGGACGTAGCGTCCTACCTCCTTGGCACCATCGCCCTGCAGCATAGACACGGTGAGAAAATACAGTCAATGATTTTGTATGTAGGACAGGAGCAGCAGTAGTACATTATGCAAGACGGCCAAACTTTCCATGCAGTGACACAAAAACAAGCATGAGCATGACATTAATCGATCGCAGTAATTGATCCTTCTCCTGTCGCCACAATTAATTAATTTTTTATGGAAACAAAGGAAGCTAATCATTATACCTTGCACTTTAGCTCCGCCACAAGAAACTTGCATCGTTCCTCTTGGATACGTCGCTCTAAATTTGGAGAGTAGACTTTCCCGACTCCGATTACTAGATCTGGAAAAATGAATTTTTTTACGATCCAAGTTCCAGCAGGTTCATAATAGCATTAAACGTAAAACAGTATGAAGTTTTTAGCCACTCACCAAGCAGCTCAGTGAGATCAGTTTTGACAGATCGAAGAGCATCCTTAGCACTGAGAGCATCCCCAACAAGAAGTCGAGGAGCAAAAACAACTAGAAAGCGAAGTGCAAATGCTAATCCATCCAAATATTCCTCCCTGGCAGTATCGATGCCCTTCTGAAAAAATGTATTTAGCTTCCAAACATGAGTCTGGCCGGGGAAATTCACACTCGGTACATTAAATTGTCTGCAAAAAAAAACAATTACTAGGTCACCACACCATTTCAATCGTCATCAACCGTGAATCAACCACACAATAGTACTAATTCGATTCCAAAGTGTTAATCCTACCCCTTTCTTTTGATCGATTGCAGCTGATTATGACTCAAAAACTTTGGGTTCCCTTTACAGTCTGTAGTTAAAGCATCCAATTCATCGAACGTGGGTAGACTAAATAGATTCTTGAAGCATAGGTCTTTGTTGTCAACTATGGATGCGGGAAGATGTATCGGGAATGATCTCCAATGAAATAAAACTTTCTCGGCAACAGACTGGATCTTCTCGATAACCTCTCGGACGTTAGCATTCGAAACGACGTCCAATTTGATTTCCAAATCGAGTTTTCCCCTCTGCAACAACAAAACATAAAATGTATCAAATGCCCTTGACACATCTCGTGAATTCAAGCTTCAACATCTTCACGTGAGTTCAAACTTGAACATTTTGTGAATTTGAACTTGAACATCTCG
>JAQIWI010000520.1:0-29255 GCA_034698825.1 Deuterosminthurus bicinctus | reverse complement strand
TACATACATAGCGGCGGGCGGTTATTATCCCGCTCAGAAAGGCTTTCCCTTCGTTATGGTAATAGCAAATTCCGTACGGTGCTACAGCTTTTACGGTCCTGATGCAAAAGTAAAATCCACCGCAGTGGTGGTGGCAGCACAACAAACATCCACATAAACAAATTACGATGTCCACTCACGTACTAGAACGGGAAATAGGAGCAAGTGAGATTCAGGTGGCACGCGTGTATAGCCAATACTTGTGCTAATATACTCCCTCGCCTTCTCCTCACCTTTAATTCCATGTAAGGGGCAATAAACAAGGACGATGGTGGCAATAGCCCCACACATTTCCCCTCCGGATGGAACTTACTTGAGGCCACCAAGAAACACCAGCACCTCCATGTAAGTACCAAACCGGTGGCGGCACCTCCATATGTACCCAACACAGACCTTCATGTACCCAACCATACCGACACCTCGATCCAAAATCCACCACCTTGGTCCCATTATTTACGTGTGTAGGAAATAAGAAAAGTGTAGGGACGTAGGGAGCCAAAAAACAAGGGAAGGCTGTAGCTGTACACATGGAATTCACTCACTCGTATACACATCCTATTCGTCTTTGATCTCAGGTGTTTTACTGCGCTGTACACAGACATCCCTCCCATTCCACACCAATCTCTCAGCCAGTCCCCCCTTTAGTTCTCTCCAGTGACTCTCTCTGTGCGGATAGCGGTGAAAAAATAACTGGAATCGATTTCACATTACTAAAAAAAAGAGCGGAGAGCATAAGTAAAGGCGGATGGATGACGTGGGAAGAGTAGTAGAGATGCAATGGAATGCATATAGCCCAGACGCTCAAGATTTCATGATGATGGGCAAGTAGTTTGTGTGTGTGGGAAGCTCGGTGAAGGAGGAGGAGAAAGAAGAAGTGCAGTCACAAAGAAACAGACAGCAGAGGTCAATTACATTCACTATATGCTACTGACTTTAACTTGTTGTCCGCCATTTGGAAAATGCCGATCGTCCAGAAGTGCACAGACAAACATTCAATGGCTACTTCCCTCCTCAAAAATTACATTCCCAATGAGCTCAACTGTTTGGAGGAGAGATAGAAAAAAACTCTAATGTATCTCACATTGCCAGCTGTAGTACCGTTAGTATCCTACGGACCTTGTTCTAACACACAAGGTATACAGGTCTCAAAGGACCCATCCCATCTTTCCAGAACAATGAAACACAAGGAGGAATTCAGCTTGAAAAATCCATACACTCACATACACAACACACACATACAGACGAAGCAAGAAGACAAAAGAAAGGGAAAGTTGGAACCATTTTACGCTCACATGCTCACACAAATAAATTAATTCGATAAAACTTATGAGTCAGAGTTGGAGAAGAATGTTGAAGAATCAGCAGTTTGGTTGGGCTAGTAGCTCAATGCCCTTAACGTGTACACAGTCATAGGGTCTCATGTACAAAAGTGCACAACGCGGCACGCAGTCAGTCAGGCATAGTCCACACGCGGGCACCGACGTATTAAAGTAACGCACCGACTCAACACATACGGATGCATCCACGTCCGAAACGCACACAATCCACATTACAAAGTGCACACAATCCACATAACAAAACGCACACAATTCACATTACAAAAGGCACAGAGGCATCCATACATTACAAAACGCACACAATTTCAACAACCTGCTCATCACCACACCCAATCCAACCACCTGAAAGTCCTCTGCATGAAACTTACGCAGCTCACAAAAGCTTTTTTCCATTCACAAAATTTAAGTTTCCCCATTCAAACTCAAGTGAGAATATATACATGTGGATTAATTAAGAAATTGCCCTGCTGTGAAAATTCTTGTAGAGGCGTACACACAGATGGGGAAATGGAGCGGTAAAGCTGGCTATGCACTTGCTCTTCAAGGATATTTGATGAGGACAAAAGGAGTGAGGAAAATGCATTTTCATCCCTCACAAGATTAACAAAGAGCCATTTGACTCATCTGGAGTGAGTATGCGGGTGTAGAAGGGAAACAAAAAGGAAAGCTACACACTCCATATAGCATCACCGTTTATCATCCAGAATTATGATTAGGACTTTATGACTATGGAAATTATGCAAATGTAATTTAAATATTCATTAATTACCCTCAGTGCGGCTTTTCACAGCTCCGCACCTCCGTCCTTTCTCCAGCTATCATTATTATTATACTGGAGAGACTCGAGGTCAGTTGCTTTCCTCGCTTCCATCCCAGCCAGCCAGGTAATGCCCGCCCGACTCACAGTCCATAACGAACGCCAGTGCTCAGCTCATACTCGGCGAGTATATACGAGATGAAGAGGCTGATGATGATGGGGCCTTAAAAGCCCACATCACTTACAGACACGAGGCTTCTGTACGTGTGTGTGTATTATAAAGGGAAGCGAGGAAGCGAGCCATTCAATTAACGCCAACTGCACCCGGTATCCGTCATAATATTAAATGGGCTCCCGCGTAGAAGTGTAAGAGAAAAAAAAATTAAATAACGCCTCCAGGGAAAGAGCAAAGCAGGAGCGAGAAGAAGACCAAGAAGAAGGAAAATGAAGATTAAATTCCATCTCCCACCAACTTCTCGCCCGACTTTCTTACAAGAGCAATAATTTTCTTTTCACACATAAATGTAATTTAATTAGTTGCTTTTCTCCCCAATTATTATTTCACTCCAGTCTTTCTTAATCTACATACATACAAAACTTTGCCAAGCCAGCCTCAAGTTGAAAAAGTTGGACGACGGAGCTGTTGCTCTCAACTTGATAATTTAGTGAAGACGACACACTATGACACTGGCGGTTGGGTCTAAGCCACACACTCTGGCCATCCCTTGTTCATCATGAACATTATGACTTCATTCTACTCATAAAATAAGATTGCCAGGGATTATATGTAAGAAGAAGAATGTTGGAAAAGCGCTTTATTTTCTCGCTACAATTATAAGCCATAGTTTCATGATGCTCCATAGCAGTCTCCCATTATTATAAGACTGACAAAATATATCAGCCCTATCTCGTAATTACCCTGGTAGTGTCAAATAGATACGATTACATGTAATCAAATGCCCAACATTCCCATACATAAAACACACCCACCAGCTTATACTACATGGCTCCAATCCCTTTTACAACAGCACCAATAAAACAATGTGCTCCCAAATTATTACCAGCTCCCATTATTATAACATCCCATATAGCTTCAACATTACATCACATAGCTTCATCATATAACATGCCATAGCTCCATCATATAACATGCCATAGCTACATATAACGACACAGCTCCTTCATGACATTGCTCCATCATATAACATGACGAGCTCCTTCACATTACACCACCAAGAAAAAAGTCAAGCTGGCAATTACAAGAGTGAAGAATGCTTGAGTATGAGATCCTTTTATCCTTGTGGTACACATTCTGTGTTTGTATTGCATTGTGTTGTGTGTAGTAACAAAAAGGCCATGTCGTTCTCATTGACTACAGAGCCGACATCATCATATGACAAGTCAGCCGGCTTCACTTCTTCTTCTGACTTTTGCTTCAACAAACTTACACACACGTCACGTCAGCTTCAATCATACGAACAAACCAACTACTGTCAAGACATGCAATGTCACAGTGTAAATCAATCCACCATGACGACAAAAGTGATCCCATTAACCGTCGTCATCATCATCATAATTCCATCCCATGCACAACTCCAGACTGGATAGAATCCCTTCAATTATTATTTGTCGCGTCCTCCAACCTTTTTCACCACACTTTTCATTTTACAAATTAGATTCCTCCGCCTACCTTTTACTATACAATATCACTCACGGCTACCTACAGTACGTGTCACAAGCTTCTCACTCAATGTAGTAGCTTCACACTCAGCAAAGTAGCTTCACACTCACCAAAGTAGATTCAAGCTCACCGGAGTAGCTTCAAGCTCACCATAGTCGCAAGTTAGTAGGAAAGGAAAATGCAATGTAATGTAATACAAGGGCGAATTAATGGCGTGGAAGACACAGTTGGACGGCTTCATCCCCTCGCACTCTCACTCCCCCTCCACGTACATGGATGGATATAATATGAGAAACAATGTAAGGCCTCAGGTCGTAATTATTACACCAACGATGACAAAATTTATAACCCTCTTTCCCTCTCCCTGCATGTGTTGAACAAATCATTTCAAAATCAATTCATAAAACGTTGGTCATAAAATTTTGATTTCAACACACACACCATAAAAGCTACCGATGGAGGGGATTCTATAAGCCCAGCCTGCCCGCCTTTCTATAATAACAGAGAATTCCAGTTCACATTCTCTTATCTTATGTCGTAGATGTCATATAACCCTGAAAATCCTCATGTCTAACAAGGAAAGGGATTGTAAGTAGTAGGAGCAGCGGAAGGGTGCGAGAATATTTAGAGAGGAAATAATACAAGGCCCTATCACCATTGTCATCATCGTGGTTTTCTAACCCTCCTCCTGTCTCCTGGCTTGTCGACGACGACTGCCGTCGTCCCAGGTATTATATCCCTTTCCTCGCTGTACCGCAAAAGGTAGCGAGGAAATAATAGAAAAAGCTAATAACGGGGGTAATAATTCTGAAAAGGCAATCATTTTTCGGGGGTAGAAAAGTAGACAAGACGAGAGAGAGAGAGGAGAAAGAGCAGGGAAAAAATACGACGGTAGAGAGAAGTAAGAAGACGAAGAAAAATTCTATTCCAACTGGGACTTGGTTTATAGGGCCTCACACACACATACAAAAACACATACAAGCGCACACACATATTTACAAAGGCACAAACATACCACAGAGGCGTCTATAATATTGACGGCTACTTTTTTTATATTAAGAAAGCCTAATATCTTCTTTTAGAGTGGCATCATTTTTTATGCAAGCACTTTGCTTCTATAAACGGATTGCGTGGGTGTGTGCGCCTTTGGACGTGATGATATATAGTCCGTGCATATAGTTGTGTGTGTGTTTGTAGTTAGTTTCTGTTTTTCGGTGGCAATGTACTGATGGAGCCAAGCATGATAAACCAGACGCCTGAAAACCACTCCGTTTCCTATAACAACCCCGTCCCAAAACATAAACATACAAGAGAAATTCACATACACAAATCCATACACACACACACAGATACACACACACACATACAAACACAGACACTCGCACAAACAAACGCAGGCACTAACACACATACGCAGGCACTCATACATTTAACAAGACGCACGTTCCCTAATGCTCCCACACACACACACAATTTAGGCACGCACTTATGGCACGCACACATGATCTCACATATGTATATGAAAATGGCCAAATAATTTATGTGGTTTAATAATAAGAAAATGTGAGTCTATATATGCTCCTACTTCCATAGCCAGGCATACAGAGACTTCAGAGGTAGGACCCTATGCAATGTGTATACAAGGGAAAGCTTCGAAGTGAGCCCAGCACGTAGCGCACACCATTCATACTTTGACTGGCAGTTGACTTCACATCATGTACATATGTAAGTGTATGTGTGTATGCACTTGTTATTAAAGCCACATCTTTGGGTCCAACAATTTTCCTAAGACTCCCAAGCCACACCATACACAACTTTACGCAACTTATTTTACCCTTTTCCCTTCATTCTAAATAGGCAAAAAAATGAGTCGTATGGCAAACAAACACGCACGCCAGTCCAGTCACAAAGACGCAAGTCCCATATGAACACACGCAACAATATCATACGCAAGCCACACAATAAAGCAATGCTGTTCTACATTTTTTTTCTACATATACATCAAGATAAAGTCTAAATTTTTTTCTCATATTCTTTCCTACTATATCGTTCTTATTTTCCTTCGTGATGTTGTTCCTCTTGCAAAATCTACTTTAAGGCGGCAGCTCGTCCTGAATATGTGAGAAAATTGGTTGAGAAGGACGCGAGATGCGGGGAGTTGAAAAAAAAGAGCAGGATGGATAAGAGATGTAAAGGAGAGACGAAGACACTAGAGAGATAAATGCAGAAGGAACATGACTAACTCCCATTGGTCCTGGTCGTGGTCGCCGCTCCCGTTGCACCACACAGCACAGCAACAATTTTATACACACACGCACACATAGACACAGACACACTCACATGTGTAATATATCCTTTCACGTACTCCTTTTTTTCTTAAATAAATCATGTAATCTAGGGTGAAGGGGGAAGTAATACTGCTAGAATTCATACATAGTTACTACTACACCCACCCACACACCGACACACACACACGCACTGAAAACTCATAGCGGCAAAACTCTTGCAAGTTATGACAAAAGAAATACGGCTCAAGTATTTCGTTTTTTTTCCTCCGTCTTCCTCTCACATTCTCTTTGGGAAATAAAACTGTTTCTCGGCTGCTATGTGTGTGTATTTTGTAGAAGAAATACAGTTGAAGGTTATACTACATGACTTTTGTCTCAATGGGCCAAGGTGGTGGTATAGTGGTTGGTGTGGTAGTGGTTACTTTCAGAGAGGAAACTTAAGTGTGGTAAGTGGACAGGACATAGAATTATGTTTGTTGTAAAGCTATATGTATACCAAGCAAGCAGAATATCCCCCAAAAAATATCAACATATGAGTAAGACTTTAATGTCCCATAAAGCATACAAAACACACAGTCACATACAAACATAACATAAATGTAACATAACACAAGTATCCTCCCCTCAGAAATCTTCCCAGTAGCCGCAACGTTAGTCGGCCCGGCACGATTGCAAAAAAAAATGATATCATACATAAGAACCTGTCCAACTTCCTGGCCTCTGGCCATACATAACGACATTATACTTTATCATATTTAATTGGAATGAGCCAGCGACCTTGTGGGATCATATCACATCCTCTCACCTCTCACACTGTACAAATCATCCGCTGTACTTATGTTACATATAATAATATTTACACAAGCACTCCAGACTCCACATAATTCCCCACCTCCCGTCCCTTGTAGCCCCTCAAAAAGTTACTTATGAGCGTCCGGAGACGGATTCAAACAGTCCAGAACCGTCCAGATGATGCAATTCTCTCACATATGGAAACCTTATACTAAAATGTAGGAACGTTAACTATCAAATGGAAAGCTTCACTATCAAATGTAAACCTTCACATGGCAACCTTCAACTTCTCCACATTCAACGAGGATTCATGTGGTTGAGGGTCGCAAGTAAAAACTTTGGCAATTTTTACCCGCTGCTCGAATTAAGTTAAGCCAGCCAGACAGCACACAAACTCACATACACACGCACATACAGACAGGGGGAATCCATTGGAGAAAGTTTTCAAGTTTTTTTTCTTCTCTTCGGGTGTATCAAAAGTCGTACAAGTGGAAGGAATGCGTCGTATACTTGCGGTGTAGCGTGAAGCGGAAGACTATGTCAACTCATGACTTTAATTACATCGGACGTCTTGTAAAGCTTGCCCTCCAGCTATGTAGAAAGAATTTAGCAGGGGACATATAACTGTACTTAACTGACAAGCTAATGTGCTCCTTCCATTCTTCTCTTGTCCTATAGACTTTGCTGCAGAAGCAACAGCTACGAGTATGAATAAGAAGACGAAGACGAAGCAATTTAACACTCTACCTGCTTGCACCATGCGGAGCTATTTCAACTCTTTCCACTCGCCTGCCTTTTTTCTTCCGCATTGCACGAAAATTCCAATAATGGACGGACAGTCCTATACAGAAGAGCTTGGCTCCCATGTGGCCAAACGGATCTGAGCTCCCAAACCATCACGTATGTTCCTTTGAATAATATAAAGGAGCAGATGAGACGGCGTCAGTAGCCTAGCGTGCTACCACTACCAGAGTCCGGACCTTTTATTAATGAGCAACTTAATGTCCATTCCATGTGGAGGGCAAAAATCCGGGGGATACCCTCCGCCATGTACACGCAAGTTCCTATGATCACGAACGATCATGCAATTCACTTAATGAAACAGGTCCTAATCCAGCAAGCAGGCCAGGCCCTGGACAGGAACCATATGGATCCTGTCTTGTCTCTTCTACTTTAAACCCAACGCCCTTTAATACAAACAATATAATTAATTCAAGTACTGCACTGGACTTGATCACAGGTGCAGAGGGGACACTACAGTCCCCAGGCCAAATCAATTAATAATTTTCAAACAGACCAGAATCTGGCATATAATTATTGTAGCCCCAACGGCAACTACATTGGCACGCTTCCCCTTGGACTTTTCTCATCGATTGACTACTATATCTGATACATCCGCCATTATGACAGCGACTGACTGACTGAGGGGATAGATAATAAACCGCAAGCTCACGACAATATGATCCTCCAAAGACATACACTGCTCCTCAAATTTCACACTTTCTCAACAACCTGCCTGCCTGTATGTCCTTGCTTATGCAAAAATCTCCTTATCAACGAGCTGAGCTTCACAATGGATTTCCCTTGTCGTTGTTGTCGTCGTCGTGAGTAACATGACATGGATTGATCTTGCATGATGATGAGGCTACAGAAACAGAGAGATGTGACGAGAACCTACAGACACCACAGAGAGATATGACGAGAACTTGTATTAGAGACAGACACAAGTGCAGTTGTTGGAAAATCTATACAGAGTCACGAATTATTCTGTGTATCCCTGTGGCAAAAATCCATTACGGAGAGAAGCAAGTGAGTGAATTTAGTGGAATGCTTCAAGGGTTTTCAACATTTTTCCCTCTCAATGCCACAGGCCTCACACATGTTAACTCTCAATTGTGATTCCCATATATATAGAAAGTGTGAATGAAAATCCAAATTTATGAACACTACTACTTAGTTAGAGCAGCAGCAGTGCTCATAGATTTTCAAGCTAAAAATGTCTCCAGTGTAATACAAGAAGAAGAAGACGAAGGAAAAATTCCCATCCAATGAGAAGCCCAACTTATAGCGAGCGAGTGTAAGTATCACTTTCTCTTGGCTTCTCCAAGCGGAAAAAAGGGTTGTGGTGTGCTCGAGCCTGAAAAAAAGTTCTTTTCAACGGCTAGATTAGCATTCATGAATAGCATTTACATAAATCAGTAGCACTTATTAATGGATTTTAAATCCTCAAAAGCGGCTTCGCAAAACGCTTTATTAATCATAAATATATATTCCATCTACCTTAATAAATCCTCCAGCACTCCCCCTCCGACATGGTCAATCCTCATGTCATATTTTCTCTCAAAGAAATATATATTTATTCCATTTCCAACACAAAAAAAAACATATTCCCCCCTACACTTTTAAGAGTTGAAAACTCAAGGCACTTGTAACATGCCCGGGGCCTTGTAACTATTTCCACATACACTGTAGACTTCTCAAGGCAGGCAGAAAAATTCACTCCGATAACCCCTCGCAACTTTTCACTCCTCCCCTTAACCCTTTCCTTGTATAAAAAATTGGACCAGGATGATGACGATGACTCGACTCAACATCTGTTAAACTGTTCCAATCCAACCCGACTGACTGAAAATCTGTTAACCCGGCTCGGCTCAGCTCAAGGATCTAATCTGTCATCAGATACAACCCACCCTCATACGTTCACATATTACTCTCTGACTCTGGCTCCTCCAACTCATTTGATTTCTAATCTAATTGGCCAAAGCCACAGCTCATAATGCCACAAGCCACTAATCAAACACCGCCCATTCAGTCAAGAAGTAAGTAGAGTAAGAGATATTGCAATCTAAAGTCTCCTTTGAATATTCCACATAGATATGAACAAGGTTGCGGAGGAGAAGCCCTTGAGGCTAATTTTACTCTGTGTCTGTGTTGAGATTCTCGTAGTATAAGTTTCAAAGATGAGTTTATATGTAAGCACATGTAAGTTCTACTGACGCGTAAGGAATACTCAGGGTGCACTCAGCCAGAAATGAGTGAGAAGAGGCGTGAGTTGAGTATATGCGGGGAAAATCTGAGATGAGTTTTAGATAGAAGATTGTATCGGCGGCGGCGATGATGATGAAAAACAAGAAGGCAACCACTTTGGCTTCCTTTCTCAGTCAATGGAAACTTTAGCAGCTTAATTATCTCTGGAGAGCGAAAATGAGCTGGAAGAACCTGTTGGTATGCTACGCTATATAATATATACGAGATTAGCAAAGTCAACTATGCGGATGCTTTTCCTTCAGCTCACATAATATAAAAAAGTGGGACTGAAATGCTTGAGAGAGACTCACATGGCTTGAGTACTGAGTCGACTTGTGTGCGAGAATTGAGTTAGAATTGACAGTGTGATTATCACGTTTGTGTGCAATATGGGCATGGGCTATGAGACGACAGTGAAAATAAAAGCAAAATTACCCAGTTTCTTCTGCTGAGGATAATGATGAGGCTTTTAACTACTTGTTACCAACTGGAAATGACGGCTTGAGAATGCAATCAAACAACAGTTACACATCCTTTCCTTCTAATATATACACTAGCTCGTCTCACGCTTCAAAACTCACACAAAAACACAGAGACACAAATGCACACACGGAACTCTATAAGGGTTTTTTCCCCTCACTTTTTCAAACACATACACACAGTCAGTTTTCTGCATGTGTCTGTCCTGTCTGTCTGCTACACAATTTTCTGGCCCAATTCCAAAGCAGAGTAGTCGATTAGGTAAAACTGGAAAAGATGTAAACAACTATATGATCGCGTTGTGTTATTTTTAAATCCCAGCAGGAGTAGGATCATTGGGCGACACTTTAAATGATGATCATGTTGATGATCATGACAACTTTTCAACCCTTCTTCTATAGTCACAATGTCAATACCAGTGAGACCCCAACACCAAGACTAGTGGGTCCTTTCCTAGCATCAAGACTAACTAGTAGGGTCCAACACTAATACTGTAAAGGTTAATTTTTCAAAACCGGTCCTCTGATCCTTTAGCACAGGAAGGAGACTACAGCTAAAGGACTTGAACTTGAACACACTTGAAGTCACATCACATTACACTGAGAATGGTGATAGTGCTTGGTGCTTGCTGCAGATGCTATATAACCTTCCGGTTCTATGCTTTGGTTACGACTGGCACTGTAGTGCTAATATTTCTCCTACCAAATCCCACACCATCAAGCCCACTCGCTCCCCATCCACTGACTGAGGCCCCATTCTACAATTTCCTACTGTTTCATTCTCAAAAAAACTCTGTGCACCCTCGCATATCGCATGCACCTTGAACGATCTTAGTACTCGGATTTGCAGCAGTAAGTATACTTCTTGGTCACAGACTTGACAAGAAGGTTGGTCAGTGACTCACATATTTGGATTCATATTCGCCTAACTGACTTGTTGGCTTGACTGACTTGACTTCTGAATTGAGATTGGCTTGACTGACTGACTTGTGAATTGAGATTAGCTTGACTGATCATTGGGAATTGGACGGACCGAATACTGACTTGTAAATTTAGATTGGCTTCACTCACTGACAGAGCTTGAATTATTGGCCTTTTCTTTTCATTGGGATTCAGATTGACCTGTGGGATTATTAGCAAAAAAAGGTCATATTGAATAAAGACTACTGATAGAGCTGGCTTTGATATCATTATTTGTTATGTCAAAGTTAAAGTTGAGTGAGCTTCCTTGTTTGTACAGCTGGTGTGTTTTTTGGGGTTCTTTCTTCAATATGCTCAGCGTGTCTGATTCTGTCGGGACTTTGCAATTATTTGGCCAAAGGGAAACTAGATTGAGTGGGGATTTTTTTAACGAGTATATAGTTTTATTTGAGAAGAGATGATGTAAACGTAGATAAGGAAAGCGTGTTAGTGTTAAAGTGAATGTGAAAGAGGGAGTGAGTCATAATGATTCTACTCAAAACACATTCACTGTTGGCTATACAGCCATGATGATATGATTCATGTAATTAAATTTAATTTATCTCCATATGAGAGATGATGATCAATTAAACTGTTGCTCCATTCCAGGCGTAATCTTGCTTGACTTGATGACGACCAACCAGAGAACTGACGAATGAATTCTTTCCACTAGAAGTCATTCCCCCAAGAACTGACTTGACAAATTCTAAAGTGAAAGTATACAAAACTTTTGCAAAAACAAAAATAATTTGCTATACAAAGATTCAATTTTAAATGTTAATGACTCATTATGCGATTATGCGCTCCCGTTTGCCACTGAATTCTAGGTCAAGCATCATTGTCCTAATTCAATACCGACAAGACAAATAATTTTAAATTATATTAAATACATTTGCTCTTCAACATTTAGCACATTTGGCCATCAAAATTTGTTATTCATTCATGCAGTTACCTTTCGAGTAGGATCCACCATGATGGAATGATCCAGGACCACATTATCCAAGCTATGAAATTTTCTCCCTTCCATAATAATAATTCACTTGAAAGGTATAATTTTATTTATTGATATTTTTTTGAGCACACTAAATAACAAGTTGAATAATGGCACTTGATGATGAATTATTAGAAAAAAAGCCACGACAAAAGTAGATAGAAAATTTTTGGACCGGCTGCTTTTGTGACTTTAAAGGCAACGTCGTCGTCCTCACACATTCACTGGCACTTGAGAACTGGCTGGCAGTTTGGAGGAGCTGGCACATTGGACTTAATAGACAAATAATCTATTTAGTATTTCATTTTCTATTTATTAAACCTTGTTCAAAGTTAATCTGTGTGAAGAGCGAGAAAAAAAAAGCGTAATGAAGTGACAGATCCACACAGTTCAGCCTTTCCCCTTCACTACACGAAAAAAAAATCACAAACAAAATTTGGCGCCAAAAAATTACAATTCAAAAAATTCAAAACTTACACCGGAAGCCAAACCGGAAGTCTTGAGGTCAAATTGAAAAAAACAACTTCAAAATTGCTTTGATTTGTTTCAAATACATAAATTCGGCTGGCTGACCTCTCGTTCAACTGGTTCGACTCGCTGACTCTGATAATTCATTTGACATTTTGATGTAAACTTGAGTGGACTGACTTGACATTATGTGTGCTTACTTGAACTGACCCTGATGACCTCGTGTGATTTGTAATTTAATTTCCAGGTCGTCTTCACATCGGCTTTGGAGTACTTGATAGGAGAAGAGGAAAGCCGTATTATGGAGGGGCAGATACCACCTCCAGGAAAATATCCGTCCATATTGACCCCTTGCGTCCAAAAAGGTCAGTTTTGTGATATTTTGGTAGTGACGACGATTTCTGAAATTTCAATTCCTGACTGATAGCCTGGCAATTTTTTTTCAGGAATCAATCAATGTTGGGAAAGGGAGCAACTATTTTAAAATGTTGGACGCAAGGCGAGGAATACTGAAAGGACACGTTCTTGGAGGTGACATTTGACCCTCCGTAGTACAGCTTTACTCTCTTCCTATCACCATTTTTATATGCAAAACTTGATTGACTTGGACCCTTGATTCCTTGGAGTCTCTTGAAACTTATCTGGACCAGGACGCTTTGAACAAATGACAAACTTTTTTCATAAAGCTCTTCAATGTAATATCCACATTCAACGTGTCATTAAGCTTAGTTTGTCATTGGGATTTACGACCCAAAGTTCCTATTATTCTTGTAATTTCTACAATAAGCATCGTCCTTGCTCCAAAATTGACGTACGATGTAACAATGGACCGAAGATAGTGAAAGTTTTGGCATGCGATCAAAAAATAGGAAGACGATGATGAGCAAGTTGAGAACATTTGCCTGCTGATTCCCACGACCTCAAGGTCACTTCTTTGTTCCCACAATATTTCTACTCCTGAAACTGGGTGAATGACAAAAGTTTTATACAAATGATATGAATTTGGTCAAATAAACTTTATATAACTCGCACCGACAGACGGTATATATTTTAATTCTCTAAACAGCGAAAAAAAAGCTACAATTTTCATATATATTTCATAAACTTGAAGATAACACTTGACCTTTTTCCAATAATAATTTAGCCCCCGTATATAAGAAAAAATGATAGTAGGAAAAAAACATGACAGGCTCGTCCACCTTTCTTCCAGCCAGAATATTAAAATCCAGTCTGAGATATTAAAAGCGAATGGGCTACAACACTGGATTATTCAACTTTTTAATATTTTAAATAGCACCAACGACTTGCACATTCTCTCACACACTTCACTTGACATTGAGAATTAGTAGAAAGGAGTCAAATTTACAAACTCCCATAATAATTATTCTTCTCATTTAATAATTCCCATTATCATTCTTGATCAGACTCTTCCATCTGAATAGTAAAATTATTATACGAAACTGGGGCAGCACTTGTGGGTGAACTGGCCAGTGATGTAGTTTCTTCACCAACTAGGTCACTAACTTGACCTGGGATGACCTGAGGACTACTACTACTCACTGCTGGGCTCATGGAATGAACTTGTGGTACTTCAGAATTTGGAGTTGGATCTGATGGTGTTGCTCCAGGAACTGTTAGAGGAGATGGCACTCCTTCAGGTCGACCCAGTCCTTCAGGTCGACTCAGTCCTTCAGGTCGTACTAATCCTTCAGGTCGTACTAATCCTTCAGGTCGACCCAATCCTTCGGGTCGTATCAACCCTTCAGGTCGTGTCACTCCATCAGGTCCCTCTTGTTGTGGTACTTGCTGAACCGGCGGCGGTCGGGGCTGTTCAACTGAAATATTTAAAAACAGAAAACCAGTTTCAATGTTTGACAATGTTACGTATACGTATACAATTCCATCAACGTAAAGCAAGCTTTGCTGTTCACATTTGTAACATGTCGACAATTGTAACAAGCAGCTCCAATGCATGCGTGTTACAACTCATGTTCACAATTGTAACATTGACTACAAACGTAACGTTACAAATGTAACACTCGAGTGTTTACAAAAGTTGTAAAAGTGTTTACAAATGTAACAAAGTGCAAGTAAAGCTTGCTACAAACATAACATTACTGCAACCATGCACAACAAGTCATAAGCGTTTCAAATAAAAATAATTTTCTGGAATAAATCCCAACTGGAAAGCACCAGCTGACCTACCTGGCACAGTCCTAAACAATTCCGCCCTCAAAGTGGGCAAGAAAGAGTCGATTTTCTCCCAAGTAATGGCCCAGAGTCGAGTGTATCCATCCGGCGTATGAAAAACACCTCCAGTTTGCATCACAAGCAGCAGATTCTTAAGGCTCTCGGGAATCCCTTCAACTAAAAGTTCACTCCGTTCCGAATGATGATAATATTTGTCCAGGAAATCCAAAATCTGTAGCCAGACAGCAGTGAAGCTTTCCAATTGCAATAGGGGCGTGAGATGTTGAAGGAAAACTCGACTGAGTAAAGTCACAGCTCTCATTCTGGTTTCTTCCATTCCAGATGGATCTCCCGGATTCAAAGGTTCCAGCAATCTGGCCATGAGTGGGAAGAGAACTTGACTGAAGCAAGAATGCCACTCGGCAGCTGATAGTTGCTGAAGGTCATGAACGAGTAGAGCACCCTGAAGGTAGTTCAATGCAGTCGTCCTAACTGGCTTTCGAGCATCCGAACATAAAATGACAATAGTCTGCAGTATCGGCTTCCAACCCAAAGTCCAAATAGACGCATCAGGAGTGTTCCGAATCACCTCACAATTCTCCTTCTGCCACCACTGGAAGATCTGAGCAGCTCGAAGGTGCAATGTATGAAGGAGATCAAGCAATTGAACGGACACTTGATGACTCGCAGCAATCTGATCCTCACTTTCACTCTCATCTGCATCATAATTTGTACTGCCGGCAGGTCCAGGGAATGATTTAGATTTGGGTATTGGAGCAGTAGCTGAGCTTCCTTCCGGATTATTATGAGGTTTTTTCTGCCGTCTTCGTTTCCCCTGATGACTCGGGGTGAGTTCATTTCGACTCCGAGCTTTCATTGTTGAGGCTTCTACAAAGGAGCGAATTGCACTGACGCAAAGGGTGAAATTGTCCGGGGTGATGTGGGCAGCATCACGGACAAGAAAGGAGAGCGTTTCGCAACTTTTGATCAGAGATTTAGGGTCGGGGTAGAATAATTGACGTTCTAATGGCAAAGACTGGGCTTGAGAATGACCAATGTTCCCAGCCGAGCGTCGTGGAGAGTGCGGGGCCGTGTTGGATGTTTGCTGCTGGTCGTCCTGCGACAACTAATGACCAAAAATTCAGTCAGGGCAAAATGACAGTCAGACGAAAATGTTTTTAATCCCAAAGTTTTCTTAAAACTTACCAAAATCCAACTCTGGGCTGGAGAAACTTGCGTATTCCTAATATTTTCATTAGAGCTGCGAATTTCCAACTCGGAATCACTTGTGTAGCCTCGATCCGAACCGCTGGAATAGCCCACATTACTAATTTGAGGTATAGGGTCCTGTGATAATGAATGCTGGAGCAGGCCTGGCTGCTGTACTGGAACATCTGGAGGAGCCTCCCTCCAAGGCTGGATCTGACCCTGCTGGACAGAAGTTGTAAGTGCGGCAGGGACTTTCCCAGCACCAACATACTCCAAAAGTGTGAAAATAATTGTCCATTCTTCAGCAGTGTGAATGTTGGCTGCGGTAGTTTTCAATATTTCATGCAATCCAAAGCTCATTTGTTGACTTAGCTGAATTACAGCTGCAGGACGGAGGTACAGGAGGATTTTTAACGACTGTAAGATCTGACAAAAAACATTCTTAGTCAATCTCACCATTTGTTATGCAAATTCCCATTACATTTCAAGGGTGAAAAAAAAACTTACAATCGGACACATATCTTCCTTTCTCATCAGCCTCAAAGCAACTCGCATGAGCCCTACAACGGAGCGTTCTAGTAGATAGGGCATATCATTAGACCCTGCAGCCAAAATTGTAGCGAATAAATGCTCTCGAACTACGTCCCAAAAACTCAGGGCTCGATCTCGGTTCTGTACGGTGATCTTCAACAAGATTTCCAGAACGAATACCGTCGCATCTTCATCATAGTCTTTCCGCTTGGACTCGGGGATGGGCGATGCGTAAACCAGGCTCTAGAATAATAAAAGGTCAAACCTTGTCAAATAACCAAACTTTTAAGTTGAAAGTGCTGGACAAACCTTAATCAACTCCTGGAGCGAGTCCAACTGGAGAAACTTGGACTCTGACAAAAGCAGTTCCGGCCTGCATTCCATAATCAAAGTTTGACTCCGTTTACAATTCTCCTCCTCACTCTCCACAGCAGATTTATTTCCGGGTGAGTCCGCCGTGCTCAGCGCGATATAGGAAAAGAATCCAGAAAAGAGTCCTTGCTCCACTCTTGGTGCTGACGTGATGGTTCGTCTGACCAGCGAAACCCTTCCACTTGGCTCGGTAAAGTCTTCAGATTCGGTCAAAATTTTAGGCAAAATTTGCAACTTGAAAAGCGCGACAAGACAGTCGATAAAGTTTCTCCAGCCGTCACGCAAAATGTCCCCATGTCGATGAACGTGTTGAAACACAGCACGACAAGCAGCTTGAGCTTTTTTGCTCCCACCCAAATCCGGGCTGGAGGAGAGCAAAGTTGTAAATTTACAGAGGGATATCACAAGGTTATCAAACACGTCGGACATGCCATAGTGGGCAGAAATTGTGGCACATTTTCGAAAGCCCGCGAGACATTTTGAGATGACTTCTGAATCGGTCGTCTTATCGAAGATGAAAGAAAGTGCAGCGACGACAGGGCCCCAGCCAAGTGAGAAAAGGTCGTGGTCGAAGACACCTTCATCATTACAAGGCCGCTGGAATTTGCACTGACTGCTCGAACTTCGCTTGAGCAGGACCTTCCACATGTAATTTTCCTTAACCAGCCCCGTTTGCTCCGCCGGCATAATTATCTCTTCAGTTTTAATTGCTGTGTAAATATCATGGAGCATCTCATGATTGAAGTCTTCACCACCATTCAGTCCCCTCAGATTCTTTTTGAAGTCTTCCCAAGTCATTGAATTTCCTTGTTTCTTTACATTGGTATTATGCTGGTCCACATTCAACATGATGACAGCATAGCCCAATCTATAGGCCGCGTCCACATCCGCAAATGGATTCCCATTGGACTCGCTCCAGTGTGTGGAAAACTCTTCCATGATAAAGGATATGAGCGGGGCTTCTCCAGGAAGTCTAAATGTTTCCAAAAACATTCGCAAAGCTTCATCTAAACGAGTCTTGGAAAAGTCAAAGGACCACACAAAGGCGTGAAGGATCTCATGGTTCTTTTTGGCTGAGATGTAATCACCAATTGCACGCTTATCTAGCAATGGATTCTCACGGAGGAATCGAGCCACTTCGATGGGGTCAAGCGGGGTAGAGATGAGACCTTGAGATTGTAAGAATTCTATCCCTTTAGATGCGTGATTGTTGAACTGTTCGGAGCCGTTGTGAAGAATCTTTTTCTTGTGTCGAGTGGCCATGAGTTCTTCGTGTGTTGGGAGAAGGACTTCTTCACTAATTCGGTTGCTGCCGGTGTTGACGTAGCCTCGTCGAGGCTTTGGACTTTCCAGTAATTGATCCACATCCGAATCTTTTTCAACTGACGATTCGTCCACAGATGACATGGAAGGCAAGGCAAATCGATGATGTTGATCTTGATTATTATGATTCGGCTCACAATAAAAGACTGAAGAACAATTGGACTCGTCGGAACCGATGGAGGAATTCGTAGTGTTGGTGGTGTTGGTAATCCGATGCGTACAATGACTTTCGATCCCATCTAATATGGAAGCAAGGCCTTCTAAGCAGAGCAAATGAATCGAGTTGATGCTTTGTTGGAGTGTGAAGGCATTTTTTGATAGCAATTTGGTGGTGTCTTCGAATAAATTGGAGCAATATAGGTCACAATCGTAATTTAGATAGAGCTCAGTGACCAAGCAGGGTAGTTTCCAAATTTGGACCAAGAAGTCCAGGCCTAGTTCACGCTGTTCGTAGGTCCATTTGATGCTTCCGTTTAGATTTGACGTGGGAACAGGGGCAGTGAGTCCGGTGGGACCACTTTCAGTTATAAGTTCGCCCAAGCGAGTAAAGAAAACTTCAAGTTGGAATTTCAGTACGTGGCGCATGGAGTCGAAGAGTAGGAGAAAGTTGCGGAGAACGTTGAGAAGAATCGCACTGGAGGTTAGGATTGAATTTGGGGGCGGTTGGTAACTTAGCAAAGCGATAAGATTCTTGCACAGCTCGTTCTTGACGAGTGATAGGAGGGAGCTGTGCTTGGCCATGGAGTCCACACCGGTTTCAAGGGTTACTAGAAGGAGCTTCAGACCGACGTGGATCATTAGGTCCGTGTTTTGCTTGTTGTGGGGATTGACAAGGGAGATGAGGAAGCGGAATAATTCACGAACGCAGGGGATTCCATATGGGACTGTTATTTTAGCACGGATTGGTGCAATTGGAGACTCTTCTGGAGCTTCAGTTGCTCCAGTATGAACTGTAAACTTGACACCACGCTTTGTTTTAAATTCACCCGCGGTCAAAGTCGAGGTTTTCGAGGTCAAGTTCCCATCAGACTCTTCAATGGGCTCGACTACCTTCAGTGGGGTAGCGTCTTGGACTTGAATTTCTGGGATTGATGCAGGTGCTGCTGGCGTTGTTGCATTTTCTATGGGAGGTACTTGACCTGTAGGACTTTGTGCAGTTTGACCCGTGGGACTTATTACAGCTTGACCTTCGGTATCAATGGGCGTAGAAGTGACAATATTGACTGTAGGTTCTTCAAGGGGAGTGACAGGGGTTCGAGCTGATATAATGGATGGACGATTCTTCTTGGTGGATTCAATGGCTGGGAAGGTGTGAAGTCGGGAGAAGAGAAGACAAATCATTTCAGTTAGGGCGGATTCGGCGGACTTGCGAAGAAGCTCGTTGGCTCGTTCAATGAAACACATGCGGAAGCATGATTGCATCAGCTCGCACACACTTTCGTTTGATAATAATGTTCCTAGGTGACTCATGAAGAGGCGGTGGAGGACCTGTGGGCAGAAAATTTCATCAGATTTATAGTCAGTCCAAATATGCCACGACTGGTAACTGGCCCAACGTGTGATAAGGAACTTGGACACGTGTGATAAGCCGACCAAAGAATTGCTAAAGGATAATTAAAACAAAAGTTAGTTACCTGAAGAATCTTAAGAAAGACTAGCTCATCAGATGCAGAGTCCGAGCTGACAAATCGGGCATGAATGACAGCATTTGTGATGGCTTCAACAGCACCACTAGATCCATTCACTTCACTCACAATTTCAAATGAAATAAACTTTTCAATGGAACTTAGAGCCAGGACTGTGACCGCTCCGGAAGTGTCTTCAGAGCGAACGACTTCTAAAAACGGGGCGAGGAAATAGTTTGCATCCGCAGAGATTTTAACCACTGCGGCTTTGGATTCATTATCGAGAGAATCTTTGAGTGCTTGGAGTTTCTTTAGAAGGTTTTCTTGCTTTGAATCCTGCAATGTAATCACATATGATGATAATGATGACAAAACAAATGACTTTTAAATTCATTTATTTAGTTTTGAACTGTACCTGCTGATGTGAACTCCAGCGTGCTGATTTCCTTAGTCCTGCGATCACCAAACATACTTCTCCCCGAATGACAAATAAAGCTTGCCGACTAGAATGAATCCGTGGAGACATGATGATGATGTTGATGATCCCGTTTAAATGTCAAGGAACCTTCAATTAAAAATCTCTTCCAAATCTCTCCATTCACTGTCAGGCTTACAGATAGAACTGCTGATTATTACTGTTAGCTGTTCTGAAAATAAATCAAGATGATTTCAACTTGGTTATTCAAACTATAAACACATTTTTTAGGCACAAATGTCACAGTTGTGATCACATCTCGCACCGTATGCTTCATACACTTACGTCCAATTCAATCTGAAGAGGAAATGGGAAGAGGCCCAAGAGCTTTCAATATGTTGTTATTGACACGGGACATTTGCAAAGTCTCACATGCGCAGCCAGCCAACCTTTTCTCAGACCAACGTGTAAAAATCTTCTCAATTCTTCTGCTCACTTAATGTCCATATCATTTCACAGGTCTTTGATAAATTGCATCTAAATAAAATTGATACAAAATTAATTCTACTTTAATTGTCAATTTTTTTCAAGCTGTCACATGCGGGAGCTAATTTGAAGTCGAAAATTTTATGAATCACTTCTAATTATTTAGCACGAATTTTTGGGATTTCATTAATGAATATTCTTACCTTTGAAGCGGAATGAATTTAATTAAATTAATTTATTAATTAACAGAATAAAATGACGGCAAATTCAAGAAGTGATGATGTTGCACCTTCTTTAAACTTTGGGCCTAAATTTGCATTTGCGGTTCGAGCGCCAAATTTGAATTTTGACTGACCGATTCAACACGTGCGGGGCATGCCGGTTGTTGATTTTTTCCAAATTTTTGATAATAATTGCACCTAAAAAGCTTTTATTGCATTAAATTCTGATACATAATTAAATTTGGAGTTTGAAAGTGTCGTAATTTGCATGTTGAGCACTTGTATAAAATTTCTGGACGAGTTGAAGAGGAACCGAAGTTGTAGGTAATTTGTCTTACGAATTGTAAAATTGTTTAATCTTTGACCTGAAATCTTGAAGAGGTCAACTGACCAACTGATATGATTTTATGCTTTCCTCACAGTCTGTCCAATTTATTTGAACTACTCCCTGTGATTTTACAAGAGCAAGATGGCTGTCAACTTGGACCAGAGTATCTACAACGTTGGAGCAAACCTGCAGGAATTAATTGATCAGAAAGACACATCAAGAATAGTCCAAAATTTTATCCAAGTAGACGTCCTGAAATCTCTACAGAAGAAGCTGCTCCCTGGTTCAGTTTTGGTCAAACATGCGGCGTTTATTCTCAAGTCGATCACGTCTTACTTTGTGCAAATCAATGCGGATTCAATCAAAGTGGATGATGAGTGCAGTGCTTTGATATTTTATCATGAAGGATTGGAAGCTTTTAAGGAGTTTTGGAGTGATTTTTTCGACTTGTTTGATATTTTTGAAGAGAAACAATCGCATATTATTGAGCCATTTCTGGCCAAGTTGAAGAATACTGACAAGTTTTTGCGAGCTGAAGCTGCGGGCTGGTTCCGAGTTTTAGTGCTCAAGTTACTTCATCATGACAATCGAGTTCTGGCCAAAGCTGGATTGAATTGTTATTTGGATGCCTGGCTGGATACTAAGCGTGTTGTTAGTCCAGATGACAAGGAGTTTGTGGTGTCGGAAATCCTACCGGTTTTGAAAGATCGTGTCGGATGGATTCTACCGGATGCTCAAGAACTTCATGCTGTCGCCTTTAAAATCGCTGTATTCTTTTCTTCGGTACAACCCTGCGGATCTATTCTGTTGCAGTATATAATTGACCTGGAGACCTCAATGAGTCCAGTGGCTACTTATTTCCTCGTGCTGGCCGGATGCAGCGAGTTAGAAATGAAAGTAACTCGGAAACTTGAACAAGATCCTCAAGATCCAGAAGATTGGATTGTTGAAGCCACAGTCAAAGTCTTTAGCTACGTCATGTCTTACAGATTGAACGCCATGGACAAATTTTTGAAAGTCAAGATTCAGCAAGTTTTTATTAGAACGACAGTTCAACTAGTTTGTAGTTCTGTTAAAAGACTATCGAGTTCAGATGCTGAAATCGTGTTGACCTTTCTGGGGTCACTCAGCCCTGAAGTTTGTGCCAATGCTGCGGATTCTTTGAGAGAGCTGGTCAAGTGTTTTGATGACCAAATTTGTTCAGAATTAATTGCTGCCAGTGAAGCGCTAAAAATCCGAGGATTGCACCGGTTGAGTTCGTTGGATCAAAGTGGAGACTCTGTGATGTCAAATCTAGATGTTCAGGTGTCAAATTTTGTTATACTACGTGAAGGGAAACTGGAAGTACTGCGGGGTCATTTGGCTGGTTTGACGGACACTTTTCAAGTTTCTTCGTGTGATAAAGTGATAACTTTGACAGTTCAAAGCCTTTCTCTTGTAGTGACCCAGCTACTCGACCTTAGCAAAGATTTTTCTCAAGGTCAATTAGTCCAACTTATAGCTCCGTTGGCAACAAGCTGCAATCATAACTGGATTCAAGATTTAGACATGAAGCCGGACTTGATGATGTTTTTAAATTCAGATGTCAAGGGCCCTTTAAATGTAGCAATGATTGCTGTGATGTGCCTTTGCGAAAGCTCTTTAGTAGAATTGCTATCAAATTCAGAGTACAAGCTCAAGTTTTGTCAATTAGTTAAAGAAATCTGCTCCAGCTGTCGCATACAAGATCAAGATAAAGCAAGAAGTAACGAACTGACGTCTGAGTACCAACGGCAGAGGATCACTGTTTTGCTCGCGATACTCAAGAGGCCTGACATTGTTTCTAAAGCAGACCTAGATTCTGGTTCGTTGTTGTCCATAATGAAGGATTTTATTCTGGACAGCCTGGAAAGCTGCACGGCTGCAAGTTTGCCTGCAGCTATTGGCTGTGTCAAGATTTTAGTCGAGATTAGCTCCAGATCTGATGAGTAAGTTGTTGTCTGACAGTTAAATGCCCAAATGCTGATGAGATTTAATGATTTTGTTTGTTGATGAACAGCTCAACTTTGCAAGATGTTTTGAGCCAAATGAATCAGATGTGGATTTGTGTGATGGACTCGCACAAAACTGAGTACTTTGTTGACGCTGTCAATGCTTTTTGTGCCTTGATGTCGTCTCCGTGCTTCGGGGGGAATGGAATCTTGGTGCAGGTATACAACTAAATAAATACAATTAATTCGGCAATCATCTAAAATCTTGAGAAAGTTATAAGTGAGGTTGCTTGGTTTGACAGTACGCTGAAAAGATGTTCGATTTATGCGAAAGCATGCCCGGCCTTGCATATCTACTTACTGAGAATCTAAGTCGCTTGGATTTATCAGGCTTTTCAAAGGACGCAAAGTACCAAGACTACATCTGGGAATTCTTCGAGGTCAATTTGAAGGCCTCTTGTTTTGGGTCAGCAATTCCAAAGTCATCCAAGTAAGCAAACTGGATCATTGGACCGATTCCTTGGTCATTTTACTACTGATTTTGTTTTCCTGTCATTGCAGGCTGACCTTTATGATCTGGGAACATTTGTGTGACACTGAGAGCGATCAATTAAACTACGAAATGAAACTCAGGTAATGCTAATCTAATTTAAATAACCTCTCAGCCTTTATCCTCGAAATTTCCATGTTAAATTCATTTCTGGTCTACAGTTTACCATTCAACGGGAGCACTAAAAGTCGCCTGGTAGCCATTTTAAATATAATCAGCCTCTTACGGCATCACCGAAGGGATCAAGATCCGCCATTATTGAACATTCTAGTCGATAAGCTATTGGAAATGAATAGTGAAGACAGCGTCGACAAACGACGCTACTTCAGCGGCTCCTTCGTCCATCGCTACAAACAGCGAGTGGCTCAGTTTCTGTTACTTTTGCAACCTCTCATGGATCTTGTAAGCACTTCGAATTTGCATTTAAATCTAGTAAAATTTGCTCAAAAGTGAATAAACATTTGCTGTCTTGTCTTTCAGAACCTATCGAAAAAAGTAATGGACGACTTGGTAACTTCACTGGGGAAAGACGGCCCACAGGCCAGCGTTCGTTATCTTACTGAGTGGATCATCATTCGAATTCTGCTTGCCTTCCCGCAGCTTCATGAATCCTTTTTCAAATTATCACAAGAGGTGAGATTTCTGGCGTAATTTTCACTTTACAGTCTAGTCTACAATATTTGTTTTTTTTTGCAGTACATTCTGCTGAGGCCAGGCTTTGGCTGTCTTTTCGCAACGATTTGCATGCATACGGCAAAGGATCTTGAGGCAACTGACCAAGTTACTGAAGTCTTCTTTGAATCCTCGCTCAAGATTTTCACGGGCTTGCTCATGGGACAGAATTTTGCCGTTCGGATTTATGGAAATGTGAGCCAACGTCATGGATTTCTGATAAAATTTCGCCATTTATCTTTGACTTAAAAAAAAATTAATATTTTCCTTGCAGATTTGTTTATGTGTAGTGTACGACTACGCACTAAAGAAGAATCAAAGTCGGATACTGGAGAGGTATCAAGTTGTCTATGAAAGTGCCTGTGAAGCGGTCCAAACAGCACCTGGAAATTTCAAGAAAATCTACCAGCAAATTTTCAATGATTTCTACTTGAAAAAGTTTTCTCCTCAAGGCCATTTCTCGTTGGAGGTAACTTGCAGCAGTAACGTCATGTAACAATACGGTATTCTGAACTGGAATTTTGTTTGTAGGTAATATTCCACAGCCTTCCAAAACTAGCAGGGATGGTACCTGATGAAATCATTCATTTGAAAGACCTCGAGAGTCTCAGGAAAGACAAAGCGGATCTCTTAGCTGAGCATGGAATTATCAAAGCATCGCCAGAAGTTTTGCAACTATACGGCTCGTCATCTGAAGCAACGTGGCATTTGAAAGCAAACTTGAGTGAGTTGTTTTTTCAATTGACACTTTTAATGGGTGACAGCTCAAATAACATATAACAACGTGTACTTATTTTAGTTGATGGTCGGGAACATGGACTAGAAGAAGCCGAGCCGGAGGTGTTGGTAACTGAAAGCCAAGAGAATCCAGTCCAATTTCAAATAAAAGTCAAGCCGTGGAAATATCTGCCAATGGCTGAGGAGTTGTCAGACTTTACTGAGCTCGTCCAGCAGAAAAAACAGAAGAATGAAGATGGTCTTGTTGTCGTTGCATCTCTCATTGACCGCATCCCGAACTTGGGTGGATTGTGCAGAACCTGTGAGATATTTGGGGCCTCAAAATATGTGATTTCCAGTCTGAAAATTCTTGACGATCCGCAATTTAAGAGTATGAGTGTGTCGGCGCATCGATGGGTCGACATTGTTGAAGTAAGCGTTTGAAAATTGACGTGTCAACTGATACCAGACAGTGCAATTAAACATGTAATTTAATATTGCAGGTTCCTACCTATGAATTGAAAACTTTGCTAAGCTCCTACGCTGCCAAAGGCTACACTGTGGTGGCTGCCGAACAAGCGCTGGATTCATCCAACCTCAAGTCTTTCCAATTTCCTCAAAAGACTGTTCTTTTATTGGGGTAATAGCCCGATTTTTATAAATTGATATGACCTCTCCAGCCTTATGAAAGTATTGACGTTTCTTATTACAGGAATGAAAAGTTCGGAGTCCCAACAGATTTACTCAACTTGGTCCAGAAATGTATCGAAATACCCCAAGTTGGCCTCATCAGATCCCTAAATGTTCATGTGACCGGAGCCCTTTTTATATGGCAGTATGCTTCACAGCATGTATTTTAATTCATTTCATACGTCAGATTTGTATATTTTCTTGTGATGTTTGGGAATTAAATAAGTATTAAAAGGAATTTTTCACTAAGCAAGAATTGGTGTTCCTTCCGTATCCCCAAGTGAGACTGTTCATGCTTCCCTCGGCGTAGTTGAAATTGTAATACTGGACAGTCTGGAAAGCTGCACGGTTGCAAAGACTTTCCTCAAAAGACTGCCCTTTTATTTGGGTAATAGCTCTATTTTTATAAATTGATTTGACACCTCCCCCGCCCAATTAAAGTGTTGAAGTTTCTTATTACAGGAATGAAAAGTTGGGAGTGCGAACAGATTACTCAACATGGTCTAGAAATGTATCGAAATACCCCAAGTTAATCTCTTAGTGTTCATGTGATCGGGGCCCTTTTTATATTGCAGTATTCTTCACAGCATGGGAAGGACCATGAGGCAAGTGCGTGTTGAACACTCCCTTCGTCCGTCCCTTCATTAGCGTAAAGTCAAGAATTATTCAAATCACTGATATCACAACCTCACATTGCAATTTGTCCAGAGGTGTTCCAGCTCCAAAGAAACCTCGCCTTCCTCCACTCACTCTCACATGCACAGGTGACTTTATAATTAGCAACAAAAGAGAGTAAGACTGCAGCTATTGGAGAGTGAACAGGTACGACTGGGAACACATCAGTGCGACTACAGTTAAATTCCGTAGCAAGGTAAGTTGAAGAGGAGAAATTTTTAAAAATCAGCAATTGTAGTACTTCCGTCTTTAATAAATTGTTATAATATGAATTTTTCTAGATGGAGGAAGAAGCAAATGTACCCGCAACCCCCGACGTATTTCGGAATGAAGATGTGCTTCGGGAAATATTCAAGTATTTGCCCACATCAACCCTCATATCATCATGCAGTCTTGTCAATAAACTTTGGAGAGAGGAAGCTCGTTCATTCATTCGGGATAAGCGGGAGTGCACAGTGACAGTCGGCGTCAAAATTTCGGCCACAATTGATCAAGAGACGAATCTTTGGGAACATTTATGTGAACTGGACCGAGTGCTTGGGAAGATGGACACCATACCATTCAACTCCCTTCGTATCCTCATCACTCAATCGAATTCTCGCTGCGATGAAAAAGCGGACAGGAAGGCCTTAAGAAATTTGATGTCAAGATTCCCTCTCAAGTATCTCTCAATTATCGAAGGATATGGTGCTTTTGTTGTGCGTCGAAACAGCCGCTGGGTACCAGGACCAGTGGCCTCAGTAATTTTAGAACTTGTTCAGGAGAACTCTTCTACACTGCTTGAATTTGAAAGTCGACCCGATTGGAAATGGAGTACAAACGGACTTTTTCAGAATTGGGACTATTGGGAGCCTCCAAGGTTTGAAAAATTGAAGAAATTGTCAATAGAAAAGCCGTCATCTATAACAGCCGATTGTGCGAACAAAATCATTCGTGGAGCGTCAAATCTGAGGGCAATCCTGAATAATTCCCTCCACATGATCCCTGATGTCATCCCTGAAAACATGTATGGCACTCTCAAGAGACTGGCCTTTGGTGTAAAGGATGTTGATCGTATTCAGAAGTTTGCAGATAAATTGAATCAACTGGAAGAATTGCAAGTGAATTTCAAGAATATTGGTGATGACAGTGCGCCGCTAATCAGGTGTATCACCCTGTTTCACAAATTGTTGGCATTGAATAGCTCGACCCTGTGTAGTCTCGGTGTACTTTGCCATGTTGACGGGACCTTGCTAAGTCAGTTACAACTTCCACTGTTGCCTTCCGTGAAAGTTTTGTCCATTTGTTTTGAGTCCTGCAGTGAGTCTCTGGGCGAGATTTTTGCGCTGAATTTTCGTGGGTCTCTTCCCAATTTGTACCAAGTACAGTTGAGAGAAGTGAATCGATATCCCAACTTTTACTATGGTGCCGACGACGTCGTGGTTCCTGAACACGATGTCATAGTTGCCCCAAATGCTTCTGAAACGACGATGGAACTTACTATTATTGACTACAGGGTCACAACTCGGGACCTGGCGACATTGCGAAGTCTTTTTCCTAACGTCATCAAGCTTTCTTTTACCAGTCCAATAAGTTTGCCACCGTTGGGATTCGCTGGAATTATGTGGCCCAATCTCCAATCTCTCAGCGTGTGTAGTCAAAGGGTACGAGAAGAAATAGTCAGTTCACAAGTTTTAGGGATACATCCAGAGGAATGGAAGCTTCTTCGCCAACAAGGCAAACAAGTTTCGAAGCGTGTACAACTCGTCCCAAGCCGTCCATGCGTTTTGACAATGAGAGGTAACTAATTCATGCTGGTCAATCCTTTCAAAAGCTGTGACAGAAGTGTATATGTAAATTACGTTTGTATTTTACTGTTGTAGAACTCAAGCTTTTCCAATTGGAATACCCACGTGAGGGTTACTATCATCGACAAGTTCAGCCATTCCGTCGTTTCCTGGAACCTATTCTAATTGGCAGGATGCCTGGATTGAGCTTCAAGATGAAACAAGGTAGCACCAATCCCTCTTGGAACACACCTCGTTTCAGCCACCATTTTGATTACTAGTAGAGTATTGTACCTTACCAAAGTGTACTTCAGATCGGGCAGTAAATTTAAAATTCTAATATGAGCAAGATGGTCTTAGAGTGAGTTCATTAGGCAGCGTCGCAGCGTGCTTAAATGTTTGGAAATAATCATAATGAATAAAGTTTACCAAGCTTTGTTTCGAACATTCAAGATACGAGTGTGTCTGTGTATTTGCTTGTGGACGCAACCACGCAACACACCCTAAAGCTGTGGCTCAGCGCCTTGTGACCTGTAAATGTCTACAATGCATCAAGATGAATACCACGAAGAATAAAAAGCCAGCGGTTGCGATGCGATGGACCACGCAGTGAGGAGTGAGGACCCAGAAATTGTCAAGAATGTTCAAGTTTTGTCAATTAGTTTAGTTGAATGAAACCTGCTCCAGTTGTCGCGT